>SCLG01000565.1:28847-41461 GCA_004367875.1 Oikopleura albicans | reverse complement strand
TTACGTATTCACGAAACAACATCGTAAACCGTAAAAAATGTTCTAACCGCTATATCTCGAAGTGGTTGAGGCCAAAGAAGACAAAAATTTTCTCGTAACCTTAAAATGCCCATAGACAAATGTACGCCAATTTTCACAACCCCGCAACTATTATTTCTATAGGTTGGTAATTTAGGAATTCCCCCTACTAATACGACTCAAATTTTATATTCATTTGTCGGGCGACCGCCTAGCGTTTGTCGACGAACGCCGGTCGTCGGACAACCGTTCAGCGGTTGTCGACAAACGTCGGTCGTCGGACGACCGTCCAGCGGCTGTCGACAAACGCCGGTTGTCGACGACCGCTACCGCTAAATTTCAAGCATCGACGTCCGCGCGACGACCGCTACCGCTAAATTTCAGGCATCGACGTCCGCGCGACGAACGCTACCGCCAAATTTGGGGGTTTTCGGAACACTGGTTAAAAACTGCATTGGTTGAGCTCTAGAAAGTTTCTAGTAGAAACAAAAACAATGCCCAAAAATATATGTGCATTTTCGATTTCAGAAAAACGTGCACATCTATAGAGACATTCACATCTAGGGAGACGTGCACATCGAGACATAAAACATTTTTTTGTCTGAATCAACACATATTGCCTGTAGAGGCCCAATCGTTTTTTATCGATTTATATTGTCCGAGAATTTTAAGAAGTTATTACATCTTTTGTTGGTGTATTCTAAAAATCTCCTTTGGCAACAAGTGTTCTTGAATATCTAGCCCGTTTGGTGCAGCGATATCGAGTGGCTCTGATCCCAAGCCGTAGCGAAAAGCATATCGACCTGTTAGTAAAGCTGCTCTTGACGGCGTACACCGATGAGTCGCATACGAGTTGCTCTAAAATGCGTTTTTCATGGTGTTTCATTGTATTTATGGTAACGGTAGTAAAAATCAACATAGACTAACCCCTTTTGAAACGAAAAAAAATATTCTTAATTGATTAATCAAAAATAGAGTAAAAAATTAATCGATAAAAGAAAAAAAGTCAAAAAAATTACTAGCAATGTTCCGTTTTTCGCCATTTGCTCAAGAAAGGGTGTCGTGTGCACATTATGATTATTCCAGCTGACATCACTCCAACCAAGGTCGTCGAGTAAAATGATTAAAATATTCGGTTTCTCTTCGATGTTCGCGTTTACAATTAAATTTAAAATTAATACTCTGCTTATCATTGAATAAAAATTTGAAACACGAACAATAATTGTCCTGCGAGAATTATTTGATGACTTTTAAGAATACAACGTATCAATTAATTTATAAAATGTGAAGTATCACTCGATTAGAACCAAGGTTAATGCAATTTCGATCCCTGGTTGCTAATGTAAATAAAACTGTTTAGTTTAAAGGTGTACCTACTTCCGAGGATGGCTTCACTTTTTTGTAGAAAAATTCCTATCAAGACCCAAGTAAGAGACAAGTCGTATGAGTCTACATGTATTGTGTAAAGTGTGTAAAGTGTGTATTGAGTAAAACTATATGGAATGTAAGATGTACGCAGGTTCCTATTTGAGGTTTTTCGATTTCTATCTAAGTGGAGTGTTAGTCAAAATGGATATCTATTATGTTGGACGATGCGTAAATCAAAAGCTCAAAATTCTAAATTGAACGATTCACTAAAAACCGTTTGAGGGTTTATCAGGCCACTTAGCCCGCTCGCTTATAAGGCCATTTTTTTCCCAAAAAAGTTTTTCGTCCATCCCGCCTACGCTTTTTGGGTTTATCAGGCCGCCCGAGGGTTCATCAAACCGGTTTTGGAATGCGAAAGCGGCCTTATAAAGCGTCAGGCGGTATAGTAATTAATTGTTGTAAAAATCATTTTAGTATTTTTTTTGATGACCTTAAAGGCAATCTTAACTAAAACTAAATGTAAAGGTTATTATTTATACAAAAAGTTAATTTTGGGACTTCAGCTCCGGGACCCGGAGTCCAGGACCCGGAGTCCAGGACCTGGACTCCAGGTAGAGAATTATTCATGTTAAAATAATATTGTTATTGTATTGTTTGTCATTAAAAACATTATTTATGCATTAAATAACATAATAAAGAAATTCATTCCCTTCATAAATGTAACGTATTTTTTCGAATATTCTAGACGCTACAAATAACTATTATTCAAAGTTTGAACTTCAAATATTAGTAGTAGTAATGACGCATACTTTTTCACATTTGTCATTGGCTGTTTAACCTGATACATGAATTATTCTTATATTTTTTACTTTTTGTTTCCAGTATTAGTTGCTTATATCGGTTTTCAATTTTTTGGATCAAGTGATAACAACAATTTCCAAGAGACGAATTTTATTAACTCAGAAATGTCATCTTTGGGTAATGCATTAGTCGTTGGTTGGACAGGGTGAGTTTACAATAAAATTATGAGCTTTTTTACTTTTGTAAATTACAAAAGTAATATTATAAAAAGTTATGTTACCAAAGTAATATTATATTATATAAAAAAATTGTTGTATTTCGCGTGACATTCCTAAATTTATATCGTTTTATGTTAAAATTAGTTCACCAATTATTTATCCATTTACAGATCTTATTAATTTTATTTTTTCGAGTCAAAGTTAAAGTTTCAATTTGAAATTGAAATTGTCAAAATTTTTAAAAAGTTAAATTTAAAAATTTCAATTTAACTCCCTCTAACCGATCAGGTAGTTTACTACCAAATCGACTTTCATCGTTAATAATAGCCAGACGGATCGAGGTTTTTAAAAACGGAAAACAGTACAGAATTTTTTCAGCAAATCTACGTAAATATAACAAATGTTCGAATTTATTTATATTTTAGTTTAGTAGAAAATTCGACATGAAACGCACAAATTTTGATAAAAAATCTAAACTTTTTCACTTTCGTCCTCTGTTACAGCTAAATGAACAAAATTTCTTGACGAGAGAGACAAACATCTACCAAAAAAAAACGAAACTTCTTGTTTTGCACGTATGTTCAAGTTGAACAGTTCAACTATGTTTGTTTTTCTTATTTTTGAAAAATCTGGATTAGAAGCATATCCATTTTTACGAAAACTGCGACAAAAATATGTTTGTTTTGTCTTTAGTTTGCTAGTACAGCAAAGCCGACACTTTGTTTTCACAAATGATAACAAAATATGAATGTTCCAACGAAATTCAATTAATTGCAGTCCAAACCCCCATTAGAGCACTACTCAAAAGTGCTCAATTTTGGACGGTTTTGAAATACTCTTTTGCGGAAAACTGACCCCAATAAAAGCATCTTCAATGGGAGTATGGACTATAATAAAAAATTAAAAAATGGATAAACAAATTGAATAACAGTTATATCAATTATTAAGAGTAACATTTGATCATACTTTGGTCCACAGGTGCCAAATTCCATTGGTGCGCGCCTATATTGGCGATTTTATTAGAAAATCGTTTTCGGCGATTTTTAACTTTTCTCTGTAAAAATTGTTTTTGATAAGTTAAAATTGAATTAAAACATGAATAAGAAGCAGTTAATTTTTTTAGTAGATTTGTTTTTATATTATTAAAATTCGTTACTATCTTCAGCCTCATATTCGATAAACAAGGCGCGCGCATCGGTTAGAGGGAGTTAAANGGGAAATTTCTTAAAGTGCCTGATAACTGCGGACGGACCTGCCTGATTACTGCGCACCCGCTGTACCTGTAAATGTACAAATTATTAGTGAAAAAAAAATTCAAACATCAAATAATAATAAAAATAAAACTTATAAAATCTATTTATATGTACATATATAAATATACCAATTTTATTGAAGTAATTCAGTGAAACGGGTAAAGATCTATTACGAACCCTTATGAATAAAAAAGCATTTACGGGAGTTACACTTGCTGGTAGACGAATAAAAGAAGATGTCGATTCCGCATATTTTACACAAAAAATAGTCGACTTTGAAAATTTAAAGAAGAATGATTTTGAAGGCCACAGGTAGGCGTGAATATATATGTCTATATACACAGGTTAAGTACTTAGCCGTCCACTAAATTGTTTTCAAAACTGGATGGTTAAGCCGGTAGTTCGTAGGCGATTTTTTTGGGGAAATTAAAAAAAAAGAAGTGGACAGTAAAGCAAAAATAGGCATTTTTATATAATAAATTGATATCCTGTAACTCTCTTCTATGACTGTTACTTCTTACTATTTTATATTTGTTTACTCAATTGACCATTGAAAAAGTTTAAATATATTTTTTTAATATTATTTTTTGAGAAACAAAGATAAAATTTTCAAAATAATTTACTAGAGAACGGACTGTTAAGGCAAACTGGACGGTTAAGGGCATAGGGCGTGGGCGTTAGCTCTGAAAAAAAAAATAGCTAAAAAGTGGACGGTTAAGCCGGTTCCGGACGGTTAAGTAATGGACGGTTCAGTACTTAACCTGTGTATAAAAGGCATATTCAACATCAAATTGTTCTTTCCAATAAAGACTTTAAGAACGAATAGTTACATAGACTGTAACATACTATTTTTTGAAATTCATAGCTGTTTATTTCTTCCAGGAATAAATAATTTAATACACCACCTGTTTATGGAAGCTAACAAAACAATAAGGAAAAAAGGGTGTTAACTTCAAGGAATTTTGTTTACGTCTATAAAATATGTTAAAATTTGTAGACAGTGTGTAGGTGGAGGAGCCGAAAACAAGTTTCTCAAAACTGATAGCTTTGAGGAATTTAGGTTTTTTTGTAGTAGTATAGTCGGTTTTTCGTTATCTTCGCTAAACACTTAATCTTTGTTTAACAAAATAGGCCACCATTAAAATTTCCCAATAATATATGACAGACAAATAAATGACAAATGTTGTCACTTATTCAGTTTGGTACTGTCAATATTTCGAGCAAATTTGATATGTCAAACCTTAATTTTATAATTCAGCCATGTGTTTTGTCTGCTAGGAACTACTCGAGGCAAAGCGGGTGCAGATGGATTTGTGAAAGTTGATAAAGACTATGTTGAAAATGTAGCAACAATATCGAAAGAAGGTAATCTGGTAGATTGGGCAGACGTGTTTGATAAACATAAATCATTGTACAAAATAGTTTTAAGTCAAATGAACAATTTGTTACTTTATTTCTTTTTTTCACTATGGTCTGGTCAGTTTTTGTTTCAAATTGATTCAGAGGAGTCCATTATAAGGTCTTTGACTTCTGAGCGTACGTCAGAGTTTGCTTTTTCGGAAAAAGTCTTTTAAATCATGTCTTTTTGAGCTGTTTTGATGAAAACTTTCCCGCCGTCTATCACTGTCGGTCTATTGAATTTATTCTATAGACTAGAGCCTTTTAGCCTATAAGCTTAGTTTTTATGACAAACACAGACAAATTATACGTTTTTGTGGCATCAGTGGCATTCCGATATATGTAAATATATATATATATATATATTTCTCAGTACGCGTGGTTGCAACAAAATGTTGCTTTCATATTAATAAAATTACACTAGAATCTTGGCATTTTCTTATTCGAAGAACCATGTCCAAATAAGATATATTCAAAACATAATATAAATTTAAGTTGGAGTGGAACATTTTCATCTCATGACCGCCCAAGGGTCAAATGCAAACTCACCGTTTCTGTATCCAGCAACAAAAGGCAAAGTCGAAGAATTCACAGAGAAGTTGGAATTCCCCAAACTTACCATTTATCAACCAGGATTGCTTCTATGTGACCGAGAAGAAAGTCGAGTTGGCGAATTCATCTTCCAAAAGGTGTGAAACAAATTGTCTCAGAAGTACCAAAAAACACTCTAAAAAAGTGTGTGAAAAATTGAAATTGGCGGCAAATTAGGTCACTCGAGGGTCAACTAAAATNTAATGGACGGTTAAGTACTTAACCTGTGTATATATTTCTTAGTACGCGTGCTTGCAACAAAATGTTGCTTTCATATTAATAAAATTACACTAGAATCTTGGCATTTTCTTATTCGAAGAACCATGTCCAAATAAGATATATTCAAAACATAATATAAATTTAAGTTGGAGTGGAACATTTTCATCTCATGACCGCCCAAGGGTCAAATGCAAACTCACCGTTTCTATATCCAGCAACAAAAGGCAAAGTCGAAGAATTCACAGAGAAGTTGGAATTCCCCAAACTTACCATTTATCAACCAGGATTGCTTCTATGTGACCGAGAAGAAAGTCGAGTTGGCGAATTCATCTTCCAAAAGGTTTAAAACAAATTGTCTCAGAAGTACCAAAAAACACTCTAAAATCGTGAAAAATTGAAATTGGCGGCAAATTAGGTCACTCGAGGGTCAACTAAAATATCTTCAGATTATGACGCCATTTCACTGGGCACTTGGCGGAAGCAGTGGATCTGTTAAGGAAAATTGTGCAATTTTTCCAACAGTCCGAATTACGCCACCGGGCGAAATTGAGAAAAGTGGGGAAATTTTGATGGAATCCGCCGAAATTGTTACGTTAAATTCAATAATTGAGGATAATATGTTCTAGTGTACAATAATTACTTTAAAAGTACCGGCCACCACGGTCGTTGAGAGAAACCTATACTCATTTGACGAAAAATAATTTTGAAAAAAAAAGATTCCAAAAAAAATATTTGCACAATTTATAAGAGACATCAATGTTATCTGACGTAATGTTACATTGTGCCCAGTCTGGACATGTTGGAAAAGTAACAAACAGCCAAATACACAAAATACATGGGAAAATACCGAAGGAATGAACATAAACAAAACATTAAAAAACGAGACGAAATGATTAATGTAACTGTAAGAATATAATAACTCTGAACGATTTGATCAGTCGGAGGACAGTGAAAGTCCTTATTGTCGTTATACTTCTGAAGAATAAAAAAATGCTCTTGTCAGCATTTATTCCGAAAGTTAACGTGTTTAAGTACACGCGTTTAAGTATGTTATAATCATAAAGGCCGTTTTTGAGTGCCGAAATGGTACCGTTCTCGCCCCAATTCGGTAATATAAAAGTGAAAATTTCCTTGCTAATTTGCGGTATACCTGCCATGTTGGGGGTCTGGTAACCGAATTTGACATTTGGTCTACGTTTGCAGGTCGGTAACAGCATTTTTCTCCATCAGAGTCCTCAGCTTTTGCGGTTTTGACTTTTATTAATGAATTATTTTCACGAGTAGTTTACTACAAGTTATAATGTTCTCCAAAAAACACAAAGACAGCAAGAATGACACACACAAATATAAGAGCAAACGTAAAAAACATGGAGTCAATCATTCTAGATGTAAATTTCCAGGCCTTTCGGAATTCTTTCTTTACAAATTCATCTTGAATATCATTTAAGTCAAGCTCGAAACCATCTGGCTTTGTGACGGCTGTATTGGTCTCTCCTGATTTGTTTTCAGATGTCATCACGGCAATAACTGTTGGGATTCGATAATTAACCGTTCCGCAGGCCAGACATTCGAATATTTTCGCCAGATTTAAAGCAAGCTGTTTGGTGGGTATAATCTGAGACTTAATGATAAGCTGGAGATCAATATAGATTATGAAATTACTCGGTAAACTACTACACTCCTTGAGTGTTTATGTGACTATTTCGTGACTTAAAAAGTGGTCACATAAACTTTGCTGAATTTTTCTTGGTCACATAAACCGACAGTCGGGGTCATTCTAAAATTGTATCAAATTTCGGTGACTCGTCGGTTGATACAAAAAAGGAGGTTTTGAAATTATACTTCTCAAATTGTATGAGAAAAAATGAGTCACTTGTGACATAATCCCTCATGCGTGGGCGGAATTTGCTGGAAAACTTTTTTTGAAAAACTGATCACATAAACCCCGGTCACATAAACTGTCACGGAGTGTATTTTTCGATCTAGGCTATTTTATATAGCCTTTATAATATAGGTAAGATTACCCGCCGGATGGTGTATATTCAGATAATCTAAATAAGCACAATGTTATATCCTCTTCTTGGCTTTCGAGAGACAAAAATTGTATAACTGGTCATCCGACACATAATAGAAGGTCATTGAGACGCATGTAAGTATACATGAAATCGAAATAACCAAAATACTTAGTATGAAAGTCCAAATGATTTCAGGGGCTTGTGTATAATTACTCCAGATTGGGACACGTTTTTCGACAACATCCATGTAGACGATAAGTGTCAATAACATAGTGACTTGAAATTCAACTTTTCCGACTTCAGCTAAAATTGCGTTTTAGAACGCCGCGAAATTTTTTTAGCTGATAAATATGAAAACAGTGCGCACTAAGAGGTAAAACTATTGTTAATAACACACTTTTTAGTACTGTACGCCATATGCGCAGTTATCTTGCACCCCAAGAACACACCGGGATTATTCATTTTACCTGGTAGTATGAGTCCAAGGCTGGATAAAATGGTGATAAATACAACTGGAAGAAAAAGTGTCATACGGTAATAACTTGGATAGCGCTTCAGAACTAGTGATAATTTCAACTCCGAAAAGCTTGACGTCGAGCTTTTTCGTTCCGGAGTCACTCCATAACTATATCCCATGAACTCCCACTGGTTGTGCGCGTGATAATTTTTGTTCAATTTTACCAATTCTACCTGTGAAAGTGATATTAAGGAGGGGTGTGTATGNGTATAACTGGTCATCCGACACATAATAGAAGGTCATTGAGACGCATGTAAGTATACATGAAATCGAAATAACCAAAATACTTAGTATGAAAGTCCAAATGATTTCAGGGGCTTGTGTATAATTACTCCAGATTGGGACACGTTTTTCGACAACATCCATGTAGACGATAAGTGTCAATAACATAGTGACTTGAAATTCAACTTTTCCGACTTCAGCTAAAATTTCGTTTCAGTTTTCGAATGTCGCGAAACTTTTTCAGCTGACAAATATGAAAACAGTGCGAACTAACAGTTAAACTATTATTTAATGGCACAATTTTCAGTACTGTATGCCATATGCGCAGTTATCTTGCACCCCAAGAATCGTTTTCAAAAAAGGATATGATACATGTTATATGTTACATGTAATATATATATCTAACTTATATATAAGGTATAAGTAGGATGGATTCCGGGAAAATTTCGAGTAGGTATAAGTTATAAAATATAACAAATATTATATATAATGATGGATTATCTTCCGTATGCACTTACAGGCGAGTTCGGGCTCGGTAGCGATATCGGGCCCGTAGCGCCAAATAGTGGAATCGTATTGATATAAATACCACGAGCCTAACTCTTTACAATTAGAGTAGAAATTGCTACGCTGCTCTGCCTTACTCCCCTTTCGTAGCTAAACATTCTCAAAATTCCTATGAATTTTTTCTTTACTTGTCACCGGATTTTCAGAATGCTTTGGAGTCCGGTGACAATCTTTGCTTTTCAGGACCTATGCGTTAAGGCGTTTACCCCCAGAGAAATTGATTGACGAAGAATTTAATTTCGTGATGAAATAGAAGTAGCTTAAAAAGTCTAAAAGTAGCTTAAAAGTGTAAATCTTTCTATATTTCGTTCTGAAATATTCGTGTCATTTTTTTTCTTTGGTATGCCGAAACCGGTGGTCACTATTTTGCTTATTACGGTCAGCCTTCGGTTAGAATGGCGGATCGGGTAGGTAATAATAGCATTCTCTTCTCTATTATCTTTGCTTTACTTCAGAAAGACGCGTTATAAATTCTGTGTCAGAAAGTTTTAAACTGATTTAATTTCATTAAAGAAATATATTAGCGCTCTTTCTATTCATTCGAAACCTCAGAATATATATATTTTATAGGCTATATGTTATAGTGATAAAAACACTAAAAATATTAAAATTCTATTTTTATGAATAATATTTTGGAAATGTGAAAAAATGTTCATTTCAGGGGTTTTGACATGTCTTAAAAACTAGTTAATCTCGGAAAAAATGAATTCTGAGTTATGTGACATAAATTATGTCTTAAATCGCGCTAAAAAGCGAAACTGACACAGTATGCTTCGAGGTACATAAAAGGTATCCTCATGTGTCTAAAAAATGCTCAAAAAAAAACGAGCAACAAAAACTAGTTAATCTCGGAAAAAAATGAATTCTGAGTTATGTGACATAAATTATGTCTTAAATCGCGCTAAAAAGCGAAACTGACACAGAATGCTTCGAGGTACATAAAAGGTATCCTCATGTGTCTAAAAAATGCTCAAAAAAAAAACGAGCAACAAAAAAACACAGCAAGCTAAATTAAAGTATCCTTATGTGTCTGAGACCGACACACCGTCGCGACAGAAAGATACAGCAAGCTAAATTAAGGTATCCTCATGTGTCTAAAAAATGCTAAAAAAAAACGAGCAACAAAAAGACACAGCAAGCTAAATTATGATATCCTCATGTGTCTGAGACCGACAAAGTGTCGCGACAGTAAGATACAGCAAGCTAAATTTGAGGTGCTAAAATTGAGGTGAAAAAAGAGGTATCATCTTGTATAAAAAATGCCTGATAAAAAAAAACGACTCGCACACGCAAGTTAAACTATTTAAAACGTATCCTCATGAGTCTAANAAAATAGCTCGATAAATGAGTTCTCAAGTGTCTAAAAAACCTTGATAAAAACCGAGTCATAACTTATGACTCATAACTTATGAGTCATAATTTCTCAATTGAATTATTGTTGTTTGTTAACGTTAACTACTGCGCGCTTTTTGTGCCAATATGCACAAATTCAATCCAATGTTAAAACAGTTATCCCAAACTTAAATTTGATCTTTGATTTTAGGTATAAAACGCGCGCAAGAGTTAACTTAATAGTAAGCTCCAATAAAGCTAAGAAATGGTGAAAAATACGAGTCACAGTTCAAATGTGGATTAATTTGTTCACGACATTGATTCCTTGACCTAAAGATATTTTCCTAGAGTTTCTGAGAATTATTTTTTCAACTGATGAAATTTCAGTGATATTACATAACAGTTAAAAAAGTCACATATGCGGTTGAAGAAGGTTTGAAGGTACAGGAAAAGACGTTCGCTTGCCCGCGAACCACATATGCGGGTAGGAAGCGTAGATAGAACTCAATTTAGGGTTTTCCTGTCTTTCAGCCTTTCTTCTCCCGATGTCGTGACTCTGTAACTCAATCGCAATCTGATGTAGCACAGAAACGGAGTTACAGAGAAGAGTTGGTAAAGTAGGTATGTACACATATATGTATTTCAGTGTTGGAAAAGTTAGCCAACGCTTGTATTTTTTCCAACGCTCAACGCTCCTAACACGTTGAGAATAAAATTTAACCAACGCCCAACAATTCCAACACTGATGCTAAACGGATAAGTGGAAAACTATTTTAAACAAGAAAGAGAACATGTCGAAGGGGCGCCTGGCTTTAACACAGCATACATACAGTATAAAATGGCGTTGAACTAAATTTGAGCGTTGGTCAACGCTTGAATTTTGCCCAATGCCAAACGTTCCCAACGCATTCGTTGGGAGTTGGCCAACGCACCGAACGCTTCCAACAATGATGTATTTGAGTTTTAACAATTTATTTCTTCCGCGTTTTTTTGTGACAAACAAGAGCACACCGGGATTATTCATATTACTTGGTAGTATGAGTCCAAGGCTGGATAAAATGGTGATAAATACCACCGGAAGAAAAAGTGTCATACGGTAATAACTTGGGTAGCGCTTCAGAACAAGTGATAATTTCAACTCGGAAAAGCTTGACGTCGAGCTCTTTCTTTCCGGAGTCACTCCATAACTATATCCCATGAACTCCCACTGGTTGTGCGCGTGATAATTTTTGTTCAATTTCACCAATTCTACCTGTGAAAGTGATATTAAAAGTCTATTGGTACTTTTTTTCGGTAAATAACATGAATTAAAGATGCAAACCATATCACAGACCTAGCTTGGTTTCGTCAATACCAGCTTGATCAGCGTTCCAAGGTTTAACGCCATTGAGCATGTTCCAATGAGATAAATCAATTTTTAGGTATTCAATGGGATTTTTTGGGGAGATAAATTTAACATAACATTCTTGCACATCAAAGGGATAATCTCGGGTGATAACGTCACAGGTTGTGGCTGCCCGAAGCGCTCTAGACGAGGAATGAAAAGTGAAATTTTCCGATTAGTCTCAAAATCCGCCGTTTGTACTTGCCGTTTCTTACATTTTGATAGTCTAATAAGCTCAAAAACTCGAAGCACATATTTATAGTTCATTCAGTATGGACCGCGGCTCGGCAAAAATCGAATAAAAAAATTTCAACTTCACCCAACTGTCATATTTGTCTGAAAAAGAACTTTCCTCAACTTTCATTGGTAGTTCTAAAGTATCGGCCATACAATAATGCCCATACCAGGCTTGGCAAGAGTAAATTTTCCTCAAAAGTCCTTTAGAACTACCAATGAAAGTTGAGGAAAGTATTTTATAGTATGGCCAATACTGAATGTGGCATATAGCAGTATTTTGATGTACAGCCCATCATGAACATCAAAATAATGCATTTTGATAATAAATGAACTGAGAATGTTACTCTGAGAGTATTATTAAAAATAAAACAGTATGTTAATTTGTGTTCAAACACAAAATATTAAAAAAGATTAGTCGATCCTGTCTAGAGTGTAACTTTTGAAACTTGTCATCCCTACTCTAAACCATCGGAC
>SCLG01000565.1:6540-28773 GCA_004367875.1 Oikopleura albicans | reverse complement strand
TTACTCTGAGAGTATTATTTAAAATAAAACAGTATGTTAATTTGTGTTCAAACACAAAATATTAAAAAAGATTAGTCAATCCTGTCTAGAGTGTAACTTTTGAAACTTGTCATCCCTACTCTAAACCATCGGACATTGCCGGAACTATAAAGCGTGACCGTTTCCGTAACTGAATTGCCATCTACGTAGTTTTTCATTTCGTATAAATTCACGATGTTCACAAAAGGACGCCATATGGCATCGGCCGGAATGTAAGTTTCCGCTATTCCCCCGAAATTTTCAGGTTTCCAGCTCAACCGCGGATCGTTCCATGTCTCAAAGTATAATTAAACATTTCAGTCTAAAAAAAAACTTGACAAATGTTCCTGGCATTTTTTCCTTACCATTTCAATCAGCATTGTTGTGTCCAATAATTTTTCTTGAGTATCCAAACTATTTATGGCAATAAGTTGAACCAGCATGTCCACGTGAATTTTTTCTTTGAGGATGAACTTTTGTCGTAAGTAGTTAAAAATTGTTTGAACGTTTTCTTGTTCGGCTAACTCGTCAGCCGTATTCGTATTTATAAGTGAGCTTTTTAAGTGTTTAAATAAGTTAATAATCAGTCTAAACAATTTTGGGTATAAATTATATATTAACTCTTGGGGATCACTGTATGACGATTGTCACACAACGGCAAATTTTCCCTCATATCTCATCAAAATGGTCTTAAATTGAAAATCGCTGATAGACGGGTCAAACCAAATTTCATGGAGAAAATTTTGAAACAAAAATTGGAAAAAAAATTTGTTTCTTTCAATTTTTCTTTCAAAAATCTTCCTGACAAATTTTTTTTTGTCTTGATGGATTCGGCATGCTGAATTACCCCGTGAAACATGTTCTGCAAAATGTTTTTTATCTTTTAAAGACGTTCATAACAGGCCTGTGTGATGAATCATCACTGATGATCATTAAACATTGTCCCCAACAGGTTATACGAACACCTGTGACCCACTGGAGTTAAAAACTAACTTATGAAGGAAACACCGACCTCATCCATTCCAGGCAACTTTTCACTGCCGAATTTCGTTCGACTAAATCAAATACGTATGCTTTCGGTTTGTTAGTTCGAGATGTTATGTTGAAAAGTTGTCGAAAGTAGCGATCAATATCGTCCCAATCGTTTACATCTTCCCCGTACAGCTCCGTCAGATGCCCGTCAATGTAGTAATTATAAACTTCATTACATTGGTAGTAAAATTCAGTACCTTGTCTAATTAGATGATACATAGTATGATAATTTCAAATTTTGGTTTTCTATCCGATCATGATTAATACTGCTTAGGGAACGTCGGTCTTTCAAAAAAAAAATCGGAAATTTCTTATTATGATTTTTTGTAGGAAGGCGATAGTTAGTGTTGAAAGCGTTGGGGTGCGTTGGGCGTTGAAGAAATTTTCTTCCCAACGCGTTGGGGAAGTTTTTCTTCTCAACGCGTTGGGGAAAATTCAAGCTACTTGCCAACGCTCCATTTTTCCAATTTTATACTGTATGTATGCTTTGTAAAAGCAAGACGCCCCTTCGAAAAATCCGAGTGGCCCGCCGAAAAATCCGAGCGTTGGTTAACGCTTGCGTTTGGCGTTGGAGAAATTTGGAGCGTTGGCCAACTTTTGCAACACTGGCGATGGTCGTCAGCAATTCGGTGAACTTGAATCCGTTTAAGCTTTAAAGTTTTAAGGGCTATTTGAAAATTCCTCGAAAAAATAATTTCTGAAAATTCTTCGAAAGACGTGGTCTGAATAACATTTTCTCTCAGAGATAATCTATAGGGAATTCGATGAAGTTTTCTGACAAAATTCACGAACATTTACCGGGAATTAAGGGTTTACTTTTCAACTTTACTACTGTATCTAGATAATATAAAGTGAAATTATGTTTATGTGAAACGGAATTAACTACTGAAAGGAAAATGTGAATCGTATCATTTCCTTGGTCGGTCGCTGTTTCGTGATTGGCCAGTCATGTCAATTGGACGGACGTTTTTGTTATATCCAACATCAAAAAGTAACGCTTAAGCATTTATTTATTCAAATCGTCCAATGAGTTTTAACACGGTAACATACTTGCAGTAATGTTGCAAAAATATTGGGAAATTACTTGGACATTTGCTTGGTACATGCTACATGTATTTATGTAGGCAATAAACAGCTCATTCATCTGTTTATTATGTTTAAGGTTTGTTGTCCAGGGGGTCTCATATTAAGGGACACCAAATTAGGGAACATAATTAAAATTAAGGGACACTTTTACCTAAAAGATTCAAATTAAAGGAAGAATTTTTTCAAAAAAAAGTTTTAAAAGCTCAAATTAAAGGACAAAATCCAAATAAGGGTACAAAAGTGAACTTCGGTCTCAAATAGCAAACCGTCCCTTAATGTGAGACCCCTCTGTATTGTTAACGAGAAAGAATTCCAAAATTGCCCCACTAGTATTCAAACGCCAAGCGTTTATATTTTGTCACCAAATATGTTGAAACTGTACGGTCCCGGAGTAGTACTTTGCGTACGGTTCAGGGTTAAGAAACAACAAATTTTTTTTTTGTTCTGTTTTAAAATACTGTCTGAATTTAAGTGCGATAAATAAAGCGCGCTTAACATAAACATTCTAATACTTTTGCCGTATTAATTAATGAAGCACACCGATGCAAACCTTTTTGCAGTTTTTCTTCAGTCCATGTGTCGTTGCGGCTTATAGCTGATATGCATCGCAAACTCAATACTACTTGCAACGACAATATCGTAAACATGTTTATGTCGTCTATTATGCTGACAATTTCACGACATAAGCTATATTTAAAAAAAACGCTTTAGCGGAAGTGTAAAGATAACACCTGAAAAGAAAATAGACCTAACATGAATCAATAAATAACCATAACCATTTTGTATAAACTTCCGTCAATTGCGAAAAAATTATTCAAAATTATCCGAAAAACGTAATTTTGTAACGCAACTACACTAAAGTTTTCACAAATTGTTTATAATAAAGACGCTTGTACTTAAACTTTGAGAAACTCGTTTTTTAATAAAAAAACACGCCGCTTTCAAAATTTGAACAAGAAATAACCGTATTATACAGTTATTTCTTGTTGAAATTGAGGCATGCTTTATTGTTTAGCTTTGGTGATAGTTTTTTTTAATTTAGATTACCGAAATTTTGCTATTGATTTACCGACTCATATTATAGGTACGTTTAGAAAAACCTTAAAGGTACGTTTATAAAAAACAAAATTGAAAGTCCAAATGTAGATCAAAATTTCTTCTTGCTCACTAGGTAGGCCGATTTTTAAAGTCGATGATCACATCTTAAACCCTACATGTTATCCTAAAAGTAAATGAAAACATTTGGTTAGAAGAAAAATCATAAAAATTGGACAGATCAACTTTTGAAAAAAAAACAGTTTTGTTCAGCTCAAAACAAAATTTTTTTTGAAATTTTTGCTCAATCTAGCTCATCGTAACTGTGTCATTTGATAATTTATGATGAAGACATGGTTTTGGGGCCCAAAATTTGGGACTAACGAAAACACGATATTTTGAGGGTTTAAATGATTTTTTCAACTGATTTTTTAAATCTTTTTGTTTGAACTGAAAAAAAAAACTGTATTAACAGTTTTATTCCAAAAAATTGACTTGCCAAATTCGTATTTTGTTCTTCTTATTTAAAATGAACCAAAAAACGAGATTTTATTGATAAAGTTTGTTTAAATATTTTTTTTTGTCTATTCAGCTGTTGCAAGTTAGTATTCTGTATTTAATATTGTATTTATATTTTATTTAACAGTTTACTAAGATACGAAGAGCCGATTGCAGAATTGAAATATCGTTAAGAAATCATACATTTATGTCAAAAAGTACAAAAAATTAATAAGAAAATAAAATCAAGACAAATAATGTTCCATAAAGAAGGGTTGTTCATTAGCTACTTTATATTGTGGTTGATGACCGCTCCGTTTGAAATAACTGCTTTTCATTAACATCGAATAAGGAGAATATCCACGGGTATCTTAAATATAATTTTTTTTTCACGTTTTTTATCTTTGGGACTTTCAACAAATTATTGTTACAATGAGTAATATTGAAATTGCAAAAAAAGCGGCCGGTACAGGCGTCGCAAAGCCAATTCTGAAAAGGTTTGAGCTTCTGGTGTAACATAGCTTTTC
Source organism: Oikopleura albicans (assembly GCA_004367875.1). Classification (NCBI taxonomy): domain Eukaryota; kingdom Metazoa; phylum Chordata; class Appendicularia; order Copelata; family Oikopleuridae; genus Oikopleura; species Oikopleura albicans. The sequence goes on along the minus strand of SCLG01000565.1, from coordinate 24,577 downwards.
CCTTATTTGACTCTTTTTAAAGGACTTTGTGAATTCAGTGTTGACACATAACATAATTTTGATTTTCTTGCATAAAATCATTATTGTTAGCCCTCAGGGGGAAGGAGTTTTGGGAACCCGTAGGGGCAAAATGTGGTACTTTCTTAAAAGGTACAACATTGAAATGGGATAACGTACAATTGGTCTAAAACGCATTTGGGATAACTTACAATTTGGTATAACGTGTAAAAGGTACGAAATTTTGATACCTTTTCAACGTTATTCATTTTCGCAGTTATTTTTCACGGATTAAAANTCCAACCTACGGAAAAAATAACACCGTCAATCGAATTTTCTCGAAAAGTTGAGGGGGGTCACCAATACCCGTGTTGTCCCTACGGGGCCTCCATATGCCTTAAATCGACGAAAAAAACAAGTTGCGTGTCTATTTACACGCACTTCCCCCTGGGAGTTAAGAAACTCGTTTTCAAATTTAAAAGTACGCTCTTTCAAATAGGGTGTTCAGTCCCAGCTCATTTATTTCTTGTTGAGATTGTGGCATAAGACTCATGCTTAACTGTAAAGCTTTGGTGGTAGTTTGTTTTGTATTTAGATTACCGAAATTTTGCTATTGATTTATGGACCTATAAGGTACGTTAAGAAAAAAATTGAAAATCCAAATGTTAATCAAAACTTCTTCTTGTTCACTAGGTCGGCCGATTTTTAAAGTCTCACATCAAACCCTACATGCTATCCTAAAAGTAAACATTTGGTTGGAAGAAAAAAAAATAAGAATTGGACAGGTCAATTATTGAAAAAAAACTGTTTATACAGTTTTGTTCAGCTAAAATTTTTTTTTTGAAATTTTTGCCCATTCTAGCTCAAAGTCGCTGTGTCACGTTATAATATAGGATATCCTAGGATAAAGAGATGGTTTTGGCCCAAAACTTTTGGGGCCTAAAATTTTAGCCTAACGAAAACACGATATTTCGGGTTTAAATGATTTTTTCAACTTTTTTTAATATCTATTTTTAATTTTTTTTTTTTGAGTTGAAAAATTGACATGCCAAATTTGTATTTTTTTTTCTTTTAAATGAACCAAAAACGAGATATTATTGATAAAGCTTGTTACAATATTTTTTATTTATTCAGTTGTTGCAAGTTAGTATTCTCTATTTAATATTGTATTTGAATATTGTATTAATATTGTATTTATATTTTATTTAATAGATTACTAAGATACGAAGAGCCGATTGCAGAATTAAAATATCGTTAACAAATAATACATTTATGTCATAAAGTACAAAAAATTAATGAGAAAATAAAATCAAGACAAATAATGTTCCATAAAGAAGGGTTGTTCATTGGCTACTTTATATTGTGGTTGATGACCGCTCCGTTTGAAATAACTGCTTTTCATTAACATCGAATAAGGAGAATATCCACGGGTATCTTAAAAATAATTTTTTGTCACGTTTTTTTTATCTTTGGGACTTTCAACAAATTATTGTTACAATGAGTAATATTGAAATTGCATAAAAAGCGACCGGAACAGGCGTCGCAAAGCCAATTCTGAAAAGGTTTGAGCTTCTGGTGTAACTTAGCTTTTCCCTTATTTGACCCTTTTTAAAGGTCTTTGTGAATTCAGTGTTGAAACATAACATAATTTTGATTTTCTTGCATAAAATCATTATTGTTAGCTCTCAGGGGGAAGGAGTTTTGGGAACCCGTAGAGGCAAAATGTGTGTATACACGCACTTAAAAAATTCACAATAATTCGCAAAAATTCAAAGAAAAAAAACTGGTGAAGCCAAATTGTAGAGCTCGTTAAACTGCGTCGATCTTGTTATTCAGAAACTGATTTGGGCCACCAGGGCCCCTAGAGAGCGGTTTGAAATCTCCAAGCTACGCAAAAAATACCGTCAATGTAATTTTTTCGAAAAGTTGAGAGGGGGGTCAGCTATACTCGTTTTGGCCTACGGGGCCTCCATATGCCTTAAATCGACGAAAAAACAAGTCGTGTGTTTATATACACGCACTTCTCCCTGGGAGTTAAGAGAACATCTGAGCACGTGAAAGGCCCATACACGATTATGCGATAACTCAGATATGGTTTACATAACTGTACTCATATATGTTTATAATAAAGATAAATGGTCATTACGCTGATTGAGCAGCTCTAGTAACAACAACTGAAGCTTCCTACGTTCTTGAATCTGATGTGGATCTGCCGAGCTCTTTGTCGCACCAGCTGACCGAAACGGTGAGAATAATGACAAGCAAGACCCAACCAGTAAGATAAAACTCGTAATCATATTTAGCTTTTCGAAAAAAAGTGTTCGAATTGATGATTTTCTCGCTGCCGATTTCATGGCGGCTTCTTGGCTGCTTAAAATCAATCACCTATAATTTTAAAAATTGCCTTCTGCCAACAAACGACTATAATTTTTTCAACAAAAAAATTAAATTAAAGGTATATGTCCTGACTCAAGTGAGGGCGCTTTTCAGTTATGAAATCGACCTATCGTCCTAAAAGATTTTGATGAGCTAAAATCGCACTTTGAGAGGATTATTTTTTAAAGTCAATTTTTGAAATCACTTTAGTTTTTCTGTTCGTTTTTATGCCTCAGTCTATGGGTGTTTTCAAGAATCGTTACAAAATCCACAAAATGGTTAAAAAAGTCAATTCACTTCAGAATAAATGAAATCAGAACGCAAAAATAGTGTGATATCATGTAGGGAAATATGCCATCTTATATTCCGACTGGAAATACTAATTTTAATATTCCGCTAAGGAATATGACATTCAATTCTAATATTCCGAAAAAAATCTCATATCCGAATGTGAGATTCCGGAACGGAATCTCGCATTCGGATATGAGATTTTTGACGGAATATTAGAATTGAATGTAATATTCGGTGTGGAATATTAAAATTGGTATTTCCGTCGGAATATAAGATGGCATATTTTAGCATAATTTCATGAGCGCTTTGACGCGGAATATATGATGTCATATTCTTGGTTGGACACATGCGTTTACTCAAACTAATATCAATGCGTTGGCTTAAAGATGCCTCGGCACATAAATTCAGCCTCTGTAAGCATGTTTCGCCCAATTTTACCTCTTATTTTATATTAAACTTTCGGCCGTTCAAAAACTAAATGTAATAATCATAACTTTGGACTGGTGTGGGTCTTTTCGTATGTCATTGACCACATCAAAAGAAAATGTCGTTACGGGCACACCTTTGACTACACTTTTTATTGGTATGTCACATATGTACGGTATACCGTATGTCTTACGGTATGTGTTTCCGAAAACCGCTATCGGGCCGCTCGTTTGGCTAAAACAGCGGCTAAAAGCTCTTCGGAAGTGTAACAATTAGAAACATTTGAGAGAATTGTATTTATTAACATCAGAGATGTAGAATTAGTAATTAAAAGTTCGTGTTTTGAAAATCCGAACCTTATATAGAGAATCCACTTTTATTTGGCCAAACGAGCATTAGACAATTTTAGTGCTGTTATTTAAAATAGATATAAATTCATTAGGTTGCACATTTTATTTCACAGGGTACGTCGTTAACCCGCCACTAACATTTTTCAAAAACTGGCCGGTTAACGGTCAATGTGTAGGCGATTTTTTGGATAAAATGTAACAAAATTGGCCGGTTAAGGGAAAATAGGGTGTCCGGTTAACGACAAATAGGCATTTTAATATTAAGAATTTCATCTCCTTTAATACCTGACTCTTTTATATTAAACGTTACGGATGCTACAGTCGATTTTTTAACAAACCAATATCATTGTTTTTATTTTTTGACTCAATTTAACATTGAAAAAGTTTTCATATCGCTAAGACACAAATTTTTAAGGAACAAAAAAAATATTTAGAACGATTTACTAAAAACGGCCGGTTAATGGCAACTGGCTGGTTAACGGCGCACCGTGTAGGCGTTAGCCCTGAAACACAGTGGCCGGTTAACGGAGTACCTTGTGTATACGATTTCTAAGATTTAATTTGAGTTGAATGAAGTTTAAAATTATAAGATTAAAACATATCCAACAAAAAAACCAATAATAAAATCAGCCACCGTTACTTTTAGCAGTAATATTTTTCTTGGAAAAGAACTTTTATTTGGCTAAAAAGACCCTTAATTGAGCGGCTCTTATTTGGTTTGAATATAAATTAGTGCGTCATTTCTTCAGATGTATGATATGTGCCAAAATGACTGTTTTAGATTCATAAATGCATTGGGTTCGAATACATATGGTTAACATTGTCCGAGAAAATAAAATTTGAATGTGAGATTTTTGACGGAATATTACATCCAATTGCAATATTCCGTTCAGAATCTGACATTCGAATCTCATGTTCCGTGAGAATTTTAGAATCAAATCTCATATCCCNAAGACTGGCGGTAGTTCCATTTTCAAACTGGCGGTAGTTACAAAAACATACATTTTATGAACATTTTGATACCAGTAAGATCGGCAAATTATTAATCGTTAATAATTTATTTAACATGAAACTGGCGGTAGTTACGCGAAGCGGGTAAATTGACGGTAGTGTTGTAACTGCCGCCAATTTTCCTTCATAATTGGCGGTAGAATTTACCCCCGACCATAGTGTTACAAGGGCGTTTAGTCCAAATTTGGACTAAGTGACCCCTACGGATTATATACCACTTGTGATCCTAGAGAGTTGAAGGCTTATTATTATAGGCTTAAATTGAAAGCCTATTATAAGGCTCACTTTTATACTATCATTATAATTATTTTCACGTTTTGTCAAGATAAGGCTGAAGCAACTGTTTGTTTGGTCTGTATAAAAACGTAAATGCATTAAAGTTATTTATCTAAAAATTCATGACCTCAAAATCACTGCTTTCTACACTTTTTTTCGTAGTAATACGAATGAGAGTACTTTACTTACTTTGATCTTATATATCCATCATACATTAATCCTTGAATATGCAAACATCTACTTTCTAAGGCCAAGTGAATTGTTCCGTTCACATGAACACGCATTTGACTTTTTCGAGAAAACATACATTTTTGTGTTCTCAATACACACCATAGTTTGTCGAAATGCGGCCGAAACCTAATTGAAATGGAAACGTTTCTAATTTTAAACCATGTACACATTGCCCAGTTCCAAATTAAGCTCAATGATAGGAACGGTAAACCTCGTCCTCAAAACTCAGCGGTTTGCATGAGTTAAACTTTGATCACATATCTCTAACACTTCACTGAACACATAAAGAGGAATGAATTCCACTCTGTTCTGAATTTTTGAAACTGTTCAAATGAATTTTATACACCAGGTGTGCCGTTATTTTACAAGTTTTCCCGTTCGTCCTTTTATGTTACATTTTTTTTTGCAAAACAGTTACCGGCATTATCGCCCACGCACTACGCCGTTATGTTACAATTTGTACAGAAAAAACACGTATTGCGCAATATTTCCCCGTAGGATCCGTTATTTTACAATTTATAATTTTTTTGGCATTCTACAGCGAAATTGCCTACGCACTGCGCTGTTATGTTACAATTTTCCGTAATGTTACACTTTTTTTATTTGTGTTTATAGGTAGTATCGTCAGGCTTTGCAGGCAGCAAAACGGAACATGGTGAAGGGCGCTGAAGAGTCTTGTGGCAAGGTTTCCAAGGGGGAAACGGCGAAAGATGTAGAAACGATTGACATACTATCAACGGCGAAAGTGATAGTGTCCGAAGTTCCCCTTTTCCCCGTTAGTCCTCCTGGATATATCAACGTTACTGATGATAATAGTTCAGCCATGAAGGATGGCACTTACTCATACAAGAATCTCATCAAAACGTCATGAATAAACGATTTCGAATGAGTTCCACCTGACTCATATTAAAAAGGGACATCCCGAGGTGGTTAATTTTCTTAATGATTCCGTACGAAAGTGGTTCTTAGTGATTCCGTACGAAGGTTGAATTTCAAGGTGCCCCAGATGTCGAGGACCAAAAATCGGGAGTATGTGTGGGAAGCTCTTCGTAGCTCGAGTTTTTCTGTGAAATTGCAACTGGAATACGACGCTCTGCTCAGGGCTCACTAGTATGCGAATCTTGGAGGGTATAAAGAGTCGGAGATTGTAACCATATGGGTAAGCTAGCTGGTTTTTTTCTTTATTTTGTCTTCCTACTCGTCGTATTTTTCTTCATTTGTTACTTATTTTTTCTTAGCATTGAGCAGTTATCTTGCGAAAAAAGCTTATCTCGCGAGTTTTCGAGGAGAAAGTTAGCAAGATAACTGCGCACCCTGTGTATGGTACTACCGGAAAACGGAGAAACAGAAAAACGGAATTGTTTTTTCTTAAACTGACACATATGATGCAGTTTGATGCTTAGATTACGTTGGTGGAAAAACAAATTGAAAAAGAAGACACGTTTTGGCGCTAGAGAGCATTTTAGAGGCCATATTTGGCAAATTTAATCCGTTTTCCTGTTACTCCGTTTTCCTGTTTCTCCGTTTTCCGGTAAAGCCTTGTGTATACCATCTTTAATATTCTGGGTTAATTTCCCGCATATCTCGCATAACGAGAAAGATCAGTATTGCGGGACATTGTTCAAACATACTATTGCCACGCCGTTTTTTCTCATTAAAATAATTATTCATTATTAATTTGGGTATAAGAAATGCTTGCTTTATTTACTATAATGCAACCGAGTGAATATTAACGAGGTTGGACATATGCGTTAGCAACCGCAGTCATTTTTGGTAGATAAGTAGACAAATTTAGCACTGTTCTCCAATTTTTTGTACTATATATAGCGTTGAGAATGTTCAAATGCCAAAAGATCGAACAAAAATAGGAAATAAAATGATAACGATGAAATTTATTCTCCCCTTTATTTTGCTAGCATGTATGTACTTTTTCGCACCGCGGTTTCCCCAAAGAAAAAAACTGGTTTGGGAATTTCCGTGAAAGTTTGTTGATACATTACTAAAAAATGTTTTTTTCGATAAAAGTTTTCTACAAAAAACTTGAAACTTGTCGAATTGCGTGAAATATACCCAGGAAATTATTTTTTCACGAAAAATGTTTTCTCTAAAAACAACCATAGATTTTAACTTTTCAAGTTGAAAAGTCTAATTACAGTCCTCGTCCCCGAAACGGGTGGTTTTTTTTTTTGATTTTTCCAATGACCCCGAAACGGGTGGTACCCGAAACGTGTGGTACCCGAAACGGGTGGTTTTTTCAGATTATTATGACAGAAATTATACCCAAAAAACCGAAAAAGGCAAAAAAAGACAAACGTCTATGACAGATTTTTTAAACATTACCAAATAAAAAAATATATGTGTTAAAGACTGTACTTTTAGTGATATCGGAAGTCATTTCAAACAGTTAAATAGCAAAAATATTTAAAAATGCAGCTATTTAACGTTGAAAATGACTGATGTCCCCGAAACGGCTGGTTGTCCCCGAAACGGGTTGTTTTTTTTTCAAAGAAAACCAGCCGTTTCGGGGACGAGGACTGTATGTAAAATGATATCTTTCTTCAGCTTTAGTGGATGCCAAATCCCCGTTCTTTACAGTTCGACGTCGTTTTATGGATCTGGGGAGTTTGAGCGATGAAATGATGGGAAATTTTATGTCGGACTTTGACACATACTGTAGTTCAGCTTCAGATGGTCTTTCGGCAGAAGACGCAGCGCAAAAACAATATCTGTGTGATACATTAGGATAAAAGTGTAATAAAATTACAAAATTTTCATTGAAGAAGTAAACACGAAGTATTGGAGGAGATGAATATTACTACGAGGCTTACAAAAACTCGTATATCCATTGGTTATTGGGCCACTTCTATAGATAACTATAGTCTAACTACGCCTTGCTTTACATGTATTCATAAGTAAGCAGGATCACCGCGTTGCAGTTAACCCGAGACCGCGCAGTGTTCCCACATGTGTTCCCGAGCGACTATTTTAGTGAATATCTCGGATCTGGGATATGATATAGTTATGAAACCTTTTATACTCGATTTTTTTGTCCTTCTTTTATTGAAAACCATATGAATGATGTGATAAAAGTGCGCTACTTTTTTGTGGGGAGGCGCTACAAAAAAGTAATTTTTGCAGATTCAAACAAATAATGACGCGTCAGCAGGGGAAAATAGTTATTTCTCAGCTGTTTTATGTCAACAATAGAAATTTGTAAGTTTTTTTTNAAAAAAAATCACAAAACACCTGCTTAGTTAAAATGTGTTTGGAAAGAAAAAAAACCTTGACAAACACCCAACATTGATTAGTAATTGGCCAAAAACATTATTCATTTTTGATGTTCAATAATTTTTACTCAAACAAATGTTCCGCGTGCGCGGTCCCTGAATAGTACCTAGTGCGCGGTCTAGGGTTAAGTTCGATCATATCAAGTCATAACGTTAAACAAAAAAGCTGTCTTAAAACTTGCACAAACATCTCGAAATGGGAGAATTCTAGTTACAAATTTGACAGTTTTTTTAACTTGTGAAAATGCATAAGTTTGCTCTTACACCACCTGGCCACAATTTTGTTTTCAACTTTTCCGCCTACGCCCTAACTCGTTATGTTACCAAAATTCCATTACCAGTTTTTGCAATTTAATTTGCGGTAACATAACGGCATAGGTGGTGTACGGGAAATTCCAAAAAGAGATCTTAATACTCAAAAAAATAACGTCGTTATATCGCCAAAGTCAAACAAAGGTGTGAGGAGCAAGCTTTTGTTTTTACCTTTTATTCAAAATCAGAAAAAACAGCTTTAGAGTAAAACTGTGCTCTATATTGGCATAACATTCACAAATTGTGTGTATTCAGGCAAAATTGGTTACAAGAGTCAAATTTATAAGATTAATATAAAAATAAACGTACTGTACATATGATTACAAAACCCGGAACCTATCGAAAATGCCATGTTTACATAAATTTCTGAAATTTTTTTTACTAGATCACAATATTTCTAAAATCTAGATTGTTGGGAGAGGGCAGTTTTGAATTCTTCATTGACCAACTTCATGCTTTGTTTTGTTTTTTTATCAACTCCAAGTCTGCTCTTCGCAACGCGCGTTACAGTTTCATCAAATGCGTCATCAGCAGTTCGTTGGCCTCGAGCGATTTGTGGACGAGTTGCTCTCATACTGGACCCTCTATATATATTTTCTTCTAGATTTGACTCACCCGAGATCTCTGTGGTTTTGGTCGGTACAATTGTGAATTAAAAACATAAAGTCACCTTAGAGGCTGGATTCCAGCCGCTGGAACTTAAGGGGCCGAAGACTGTGTAGGATAAAGTGCATATGATTAAAAACATTTTCTAATGGTAAAGTTAGAGAGGGCCCTCAAATAAAGGCCCGTTAGTATTTAAAAACTCCTGTGTCTCACTTAGTGATCCTAGAATTGAAGAAATCATAATCTAAATGTAACAGATTATAACGCTGGTCTGACAAGCACTACTAAAACCAAAAAAATGAATACAACTTTGAAGAATATGTAAATCTGTAATTAAAACACGCAATTATCTTATTTTTCATTATTTATTTTTGGTCTCAGGTATTCAAAAAAGGTACGAATCGTGTCGTATGGCCCATAGCCTACCGCCCATTATTAATCAGTTGTTCTCCTTGCGAGTAAAGTTTCTAAAGGCTGTTCATAACTTTTGAGGAAGCAAAGGTTATGACCAATTATACAGTATGTAATACCTATAGCCATAATGAGCTTTGAATTTTTTTCTCACAAGTCTAGTACGCGTCTCCCGCGGCTTTGCATCCAGTACTTGTCCAGACAGTTGCACAACATAAAAAATCCAGTGTTTCACCTTATGACCAGCGAAATTTTCGTAATTTTTCAATTGGAGGATGCATAATTATATCTCTGGTCATTATAATTGAAAATTTTTTTTTCAAAATGATTAAAATATCTAAAAAGTGAATACTTTTTATAATATTTAAAAAAACATGTCAATTGAAAAATAAACGATCGAAAAAAAACCTTTCTACGTTTTCAAATAGAAATAAACAAAATATGAAATATCTAGAATCAACTTGTTATTAAATAAATTCGTTTGGCCGATTTTTATGTAACTCAACCAGTAGTGCTATAAAAAGAATTAGACACTTTTATATTCCTATCTTTGAATTTAATTTTTACTTTTCATAACACAAAGTACTATACACAGGATACCCAGTTAACCGGCACCCAGTTAACCGGCAATTTGCAGTTAACCGGCAGGTTTTCAAAAAAATTTGCCTGCCGGTTAACTGGGTATCCTGTGTACTTTAGACGCGAGACTGAGATTTTGTTGTTTTTTTTGAGAGATACTGCACAAGTACTACATTAATTCTAGATCCCAGTATGGCTATAAGTCTTACAAACTGTACACAAAACAAATTGAAGAATAATTTCTAGTTTAGGATTAAAGGAAAACCCATGTTCCAATTCGGTCACCTCTAAGATAAAAATTCTTTTCGTGTGAAGTTTATCTTTCATTTTTTATTGACCAGATTTTCAGTGAAAAAATATGAATAATCTATTTAGCTCGAAAAGTATATTCTACCGATCTGACATGTTGGACATCGCATATGCATTTTTCGGTTCGACCTTCACTTTTTTCGACTTTTTATTTTTCGCCAAAACCATCACAATTGAAAACAGCAGCACAAATCCACATATGGCCCCAATTATAGCACCTCCTTCAACAAGTGCAATTTCACCTTCGTACATAAAATACCCTATCGTTCCGATTGTGCCTGAAAAGTCCAACTTATTGCTTTGTAAAGAAGACATTACTTTACTTTTGACGTTGTTACCCGCAAGGTGGTTATTACTTGGCAAAAAAATCTCTTATCAGTAGAGTGTTCAGTCCAAAGCTAACTGAGCTTGGGCTAAACTGAGCTGGGACTGAACACCCTACTTACCAGTGAACAAAATGCAGCAAACACAAGAAAGCGCCATAATCGAAGGTTTACTTCCAGAAATACAAAGCAACCCGAATCCGATAATGACACATAGAACAAAAGTTGAAAAAGTAGTCATATAAATGATTTCCGTCACATTAAAAATAGGGCCTTATAGGAGTTTCACATAGAAAAAAGATCTTTGTATTTGTTATACGATCGACGGTTATTGAAGTGACTTTAAAACACTATTATTTTAATTATATTTAGCAAGTTAACCCCGAAGGGTCACAAGTGACATATAATCCGTAGGGGTCTCTTACTCCAAATTTGGACTAAATACCCTTGTGACTATGTTAAGCCAAGAATATAAGTTCTATTTTTTATTTTTTCTCATAAAATTTAACTAGACCCGTGTTTCAGCGATTTTCGATGAAGCCCGGTTTACTATTATTTCCGGTCGATTTAGGGCGTTTAGTCCAAATTTGGGCTAAGTGACCCCTGGGAGTTAAAACTTGAAATTATTAGACATGTTTCGAACTTAATTACACGTTCATCATCAGTAATTTGAATGAAAAGCGATAAAAAAAAACTAGAAAAACGAAGTAAGAGAAATTTGGCAGCGGGCGTCAGTCAGCACCTTAACCCTTGTTCTCCACCGCTCTGCTAGTGCTTGTTCACCACCGGGATACAAATTTGTATCCCGCGTCTTTGGGAACTCAGTGTGCCTTAACGCGACATCGTATGGCCGATGTTAAGCTTTAGTTTGAAAGGTCTGACCTCTGGCATTCATAAAAAAAATACGGTATTAAATTTCAATTTCAATTTGAGATTTAAAGAACCCGAAGGCCAACGATTTGCGAAAAATGGCGCAAAAATCTTCATTGTCGAACCTTGATTGGTCTCTAGACCAAAAATTAACAAAAAACTCGATATAACATAGGGCTGGACCGATTTTTTGCCTACTCTTAACCTATTCAAAAAAATAAAAATTAGGTCGGTATGACCTCTAGATCAAAAGTTATGGCGACCGAAAGGGAAATNAAAAAAAATACGAAATCTGATGGCTCATTAGTAAGAATACAATTTTTGCACGTTATTTCATAAATGTGTCAAAAACGCGAAAAATTGGTATTCGACTGTATGTGCGTTGGTCGCTCCCGTTTCTTACTGCGACATCCGATTGGCTATTTCATTTTTTTATTCGAACCGCCAGGAGTCAGCGCACATTTGGTCCAGGCATGGTGAAAATCAAATTGTAACCAGAAAGTGACGAAAAACGCCTTTAAAGTTTTGATTGCGAAAAAAAAGGCCAAAAAAGGCCAAAATCGGGCGCACTCTGACCTCGATTGCAAAAATTTTGAAAAAAAAATTTTTGTTTTACTAAAATTCATGTACCCCTCAAAGGCCGTAAAAAATCCTCAGTCAAGACAAACAGTAACTTTTCCGCGTAATTTAGAAACGGCAAAGAAGTGAAAGAGGTCGGGATACAAATTTGTATCCCGGTGGAGAACACGGGTTAACAAACTACAAAAAAATATGATAAGTTAGTTTTCCGTGACGATTCACGATGCGCCACCTACATATATGTCACGTCACTATTTCAGGTACACCGCTAAAAGTAACAGTGTTTTAAGTAACTTATTTTCTCATTTTAGTTTATGAAAAGATTTATGTTCAGAGAAACTCATTCCTTCCGAATAACTTGGATTTTGCATAAAACACGATATTTGAGCATTTGGATCACATAGCTCACGGGCAAATAAAATATATTCCTTTTTTATACACTCCTTTTCCGCTTCATCAGACGGTATTTTTATTTCCGTACGAAAATCAACTTTGGTAAAATTGCCCGGTTGATAATCACCCTCGTTATCGAAACCGGTCATTGTCCAGCTACACTCGTAACCCGGTTCTATCACCGATGTACAATTATATGCCTGACAAAGTGCAGTTTTAAGCAATTCTTCGGCTTCAGCTTGGGTCTTTTTTTCGTAGTAAACAACTTGAGCAAGGGATTTAAATTGAAATTTTGGTTTAAAAATTATAAGAAGTTTATGCGTCAGAAAGTGTACCTGTTTAGAAATTCTGTTTTAGTTAGTAACAGTAATTTTTATTCTAAGGTCAAATACTACAGCCTACACCCCCTTGTTTTTTTTATGTCGTCACCCGTTATCTTAAATATGTCTCAGTTTAGCTTGTTATCTAACGGACTTTTTTCATGCGAAAGCTCCAAGATTATGGTGTAGGGGGTATAAACGTTTATTCAAGAAAAAGTGTTTTTCAAAAATGTTGTAGAAAAAAAAATCAGTAAAGGTTTTTTCCGTGGCAATTTAATAAAGGGTTTTTTTAAACATTTTGGATAACATTTGACAAAATATATAAAATTGTGTTTACAGTGGGATCACCAACTAAGGGTCGGTGTCGTGTTTTTTTACCGACTCTTATATGCCGATCCGTCCTTTATTTGGCGTATCTAGAATTACGATATTTTATTGTATTTACTACTAGTATAGCCTTTAGACTATAGGCTATAGTGATGCAAATATATAGTCTGTAGGTAATAAGGATTTTTTGCATTTAATGCAGTATAATATACAGTTGAGTCTGTTAATCGAAAAATTTAATTTGAGTTTGATAAAATTTTAATTAATTTAGTATCCATAATCGGATCAACTAATAAATTAATAAATAATATTGTCAATAATAAATATTGTCCAATAATATTAGTATCAGCACCCCTTATTTGGCGCCAACGACCTTATTTTGCAAAAGCGACCCGTATTTGAGGGGCCCTTATATACCGAGCCCCTGGATGTCATATCATAGGTTATACCAAATAAATTTTTTGTCGAAAAATGATTTTGTTAAATCCCTAGCTTCATCGGTTATACTGTACTTGATTCTTTGCGTCGTCCCCGCATGACCAAATGTAAGAAAACTTGCAAGAAAAACGGCTCTCATATCAAAAAGAATGTATAGACCTCTGAAAATGTGCGTAGTGTGTAGAAGCAAAAAAATTTAAATGGCGCATTTAATTTTCAAAAAGTGTTAAAGATAAATATGACGTGGATAGTAACATATTTGGTGACAAATTGTATTTCGAAGTTAAGATTTTTCACACATAATCAGCAGGTTTGGCGGAAACTGAAATTATGATTTTTGGACAAACGGGATGATTTAATTTTAGATATAGATAAAATATCAAAAACATTCAGATTTTTTCAACATTTTTTTCCATTTTGTCAAATTTTTCACAGCGCTTAGTAAAATTTTTAGTAGTATACGGTATATTTGACATTTATACATGATATGACTCATGAAAACATCATTGCAAGCATACATATGTATGTGATGTAACCCGTGAATTTGATGTTCACAAATTTACATCCTTAGACCACAAGGTGAACCATGGTTTACAATGAATGACCAGTAGTTAATTGATGCATTTTTTTCCAAATATGTTTTTCGACCGATTTAGCGCCTTGACACATTTATCAACCAGTTCCGCAAAAACGAATTGAGAAGTTTTTCCCAAATTTTTACTTAATGGTCTAGTACTTCTTTTAGTGACCTCTTACCGGTTAATCAAATCAACTAAACGGTAACAGCTCTCGTTCGTAACATTTACTATATATTCACATTTTTGACCAGTTTTTCAACGTCCATATAGTCACAAATAAAGTAAATTTGGAAAATTTTAATAGCGGTTTTTATTATTATTCACGCCTTACTCAGCTTTAGCAATTGAAAGACGGTTTTTTTTTGGCCTGGGTGACCAAAGTTGGGTCATTCCAGTTTCTATTACTGGAGATTTTTTTGGTTTCGTAACTTTTAACGCTAGAGAAAAAATATTTCTCCTCTATCGCCAGAACGCGCAATTTAAAACTCATAACCTGCATGACGCAGGCTGCATCATACAACCCTGACTCTACGTAAATTTCAAAACGAAAAAAAGAATTTTGCCGAAAATTGGGACTGCCGTCTAGATACGAAATATAAACACCGGTTTATCATCCGGCAAGAAATTCCAGAAAAAACTGTATTGAAATGTAGACTATAAGTTTTTTATAGCCAAATTTTAAATATCAATGTTGTGACCTCAAACATGATACTTTGCAAATATTTTTTCTGTCAAAAACGTATATGTACTCAAACAAACATCAGAAGAGAGAAAATAGTTATTAAATGCTTGATTTTGTGGCCCCTTTTGTGGCAATAAGTCATACACTGGTATGCCTCCACTTCTTGAAGCCCGAAATACATTATATAGGCATGGGTTATAAAAATAACAATGATAATATTCTTTATTTTTGCACACAGAAAAGTGCCAAGCTTCCAAAAAATGGAATCATCTCGATCACGTACGGGGTACTCAATAGAGCTCACAACCTTTATTTTTGAATGATTATCTCAAAGATAGTTGATGTATATTTTACTGCTTTTATCTTTTATCCTTGAACATATATCGCAATGATTTCCAAACGCAAAAAAAAAATAATGTTACCACTTTTTCGTAACGTTTCTTGACAGCGCGTCTGAGACCTACGTGGCCTGTCATTGGTCCCTTTTTGAGCTATTTTATTCTTTAAGCTTTAGAATTCAGAGCCTTTCAATCTTTAAGTTTCAATGAGCTATAAAAAGGACCGATGACAGGCCACATTACAAAAAGTGATAACATTATTTATTTTTTTCTCGTTTGAAAATCGATATTTAGATTTTTTCAGTGATTTATTTGTTGAATTTTCATAAAAACATGAATAACTAAATATAAAAGTTCACGTAAAAAACAAATTGTGGAAAGAAATTTTTTTAGATATTTTGATCAAAATAAGAAAAAAAAACCCTTTAAATATCCATGGTTGACTCAATAAAAGGCCCTGTTTGACACAATTACACACGCTGTGCATTCCCGTACTGTAGTACTTTGTGTCGTATTGTCATGTTTTTATAACCCTTTAAAGTATATGGGATGTCCAACGCACTGCTGGTTTTTGCTGTTTTTTGGATCTCAGAAAAACAACGTCGAAGATATAGGGAATGTGTTTGAATAACCATATTCGGAGTATACACCCTTTCAAAAATGCATTTTTGGTCTTATTGCGTTATATTATTTATTTTTTTTATTAGTTTATCATGTGATCTTACCAAGTTTATTGTACTATATAATTTATACATGCGTATAATAAGGAGCTATGCACAAGTAACCTAATAATTCAAAAAAAAACAAATGAGCTTTTCTTAGCTGGTCTGCCATGCTCAAAAATACAAATTAGCTGCTTAAAACTGGCTAAAATTAATATGAGTTTGCCCAGACGACTTTGATGGGTTGAAAAATAAACGTGACCTTATCTGTCTAACTTCCCTGCCTTTGAAAATGAGCTGTGCTCGGCTGGCTTTACCGCCTCTCACATTTTGATCAGCTATTCTAGTTTCCGGTGTTGGAGTAAGTCAAAAAATGAGCTCTGCTCGGCTGTCCTCTGACGTTCAAAAGTCCTTTCTCGGCTGTGCTCTTACGCTCGTCCATTTTGTGCTTTTGGACTGAAACATAAATGGTGAGCTCGGCTATGCTGTCGCTGTTTTAATGAACTGTGTCCGACTGGCCATTTGTCCTCTGAAATTTTGATGAGCTGTGCTCGCCTTGGCTGTCCAGTTCACGAACTGTCAATGGTAGTTCACTCGATCTGGGAAAACCAGTTGACTGTCGCCGAGCCCTGTCTGGAATCCAAATTTTAATGAGGCTATATCGCTTCAGCTGCCCAGTTCCAAAACTTTTGAGGCCAATACACTCAAACTGAGAAGACTGCAGCTTATTGGCATTCCAAGCTCAAGAGCTAGCTGGACAGTTTAAATTTATTGTTGAGCTCGAGAGCACAGCTAATGACAGCTCATTCTAAATTTTGAGCGCGAGAAGCCAGCTAATAAAAGCTCATTTTTGTTCTTGGGCACGACAAGTCAGCTCAGGACAGCTGTTTTTTTGTTATTAATCCGAGCCCTGGCCGAGGTTGTCTGTTATATAACTTATTGTTGCGCCGTGTACACATTATAAAACTATTTCTACTAGCTCAAGAGCCTTGTCAAAAGCTACTATAGTTTACAGAAAACAAAAATAATTGAAAGGTATTCTCTACATTTTTTTCAGATTGAGGCAAAATACCTCAGGTAATACCTTAGGTATTATAAAATATTTCGTAGGATTGTTCAAATTAAATCGATGAGTAATTCACAGTATTTCCCAGCGGCGGATTCGTCTCATTAATGACAAAAAAGCGAAAAAAACTCACAATCTTAACGTTAAAAATCGGGGTTCAACGCCACAAATATATTCCCAAAACGGGCTTAAGAATTGCGGCTTAATTGACACAGACTTATTTCCGAATCATTGGTTCTTTGGTGGAGCTTTTGATGCTCCAGATCCCAATATTCCCGGGGAACATCGGCATTGGGAAATGAAATTGATCAGATTGCAAAGATTAAGGCGCCCAAAAGTTAAAGGGCCGTTTCAAAAAAAAATTAAAACGGTTCTTTACCGTTTTTGTAAAATTATTCAGAATATTGAAAGCCGGTTGAGAAATGAAATAAAAATCTGGTTATTAAAATAAGTCTGTTGAAAATCGTTCAATAATCAGTGTCACTCAAATCAACTCCAAACCTGTAAAATTCTAATAAACTCGGTGCGCAGTTATCGGGCGGGGTTTTTCCCCAAAAAACGTTTCACTTTTCCGCCTACGCCCTGAGCAGTCGCCCGATAAAGGTTTTTTGTCGCAGAACCCACGCGATAATTGCGCACTCGGTGTAAGTCATTAGAATTTTACATGCTTTGAGTTTTTTCGAGTTTATTGAAAGTTTTAATTTTTTTGGATGTTTTAAAACATACATTAAATATGTTTGATACATTTTGTATATGTTTGATAATTTTGTTTGAAGATTAGATTATGTTATTGATTCAACAGATGCCGAAAACATTTTTTTTTTGAAATCGCTTAGTGTTCTACTGCATGCTCGGTGTAACTCCATTCGTCTTTCTTGCGGATGAGTCAGCCTTCGAAAGCATTTTACGTTCTAGTGAGCATATCGACAAAAACTTTGGGTATGGTTTTTTAGTGCGTGGGGTTGGTTAGGGTATTTTGATATCCGGTGTCCAAAAGGG
>SCLG01000564.1:70090-81032 GCA_004367875.1 Oikopleura albicans | reverse complement strand
AGACATATTAACAGACGCGTAAAATCAAGAGAAAAGTGGCAAAGACTTTTTAATATTAATAAAAGTTCATGGCAGTGAAATTTTTTGTTTGTGGCAGCTTTTTAAGGTGTGATTGTGAAGTGTTTATAAATGTGTGGCTAACAGTCGACCATTTTTAATACAACAATTTTTTTTTTCAAATTTAACGAATAGTTTTTTTATCAATTCGGGACACATTGGTATTTTTGAGCTTTTTCTTTTAAAGGGGATGGTTTTTAAACTCTTAAGAGTAAATTATGGAAAACGCGGAAGTTTTTTTTATAAAACATTTGGGTTTGAACCAAAAATTCAAGTTCCTAAGACAACTTTCAAAAAATCACCAATTTCCAATTAACTGACAAAAAATTCTTATCGTGTCCAAACACAGTTAGCCAAATGTTGTTAAATATACTAAAATTCCAGTTGAAGAAATCAGGTATCATATAATTGTATTGGCGGTGTCCTTTCACATATTGTAATATTTTGATGATGTTAAAAAAATACTCTTGTTGCATCAAAAATAGTCGTTTTTTTAAAGGGAATGTGATTGAGTTAATGATTTATAATATCTCTGTCAATTTTGATAGCAGCAGATTTTCGCCCCGCATTTCCGACAATCCAGTCCATGGAAGATAAAAGATGCTCCATTTTGTAGAATTTTGCGACGGCACGCAAAGTCCGAATAAAGGTCTGTAGTTTGCCCGAGTCGTCCATTACTCGAAATCGACCCGCACATTCACATAGGTTACTCATGTCCCCAGAACGCACGTCATTACAGCGCACGCATGAGACATCTTGAAGATTCCAGTTGATCATTCGACGCTAAATTATTCATAAAATCTGAACCGCTTAATACACTACACTCCTTACTCATTTATCGGACGCTTGCTCCTTTTTCGGAAGCTTTTTCGGCCAAAATTGGGCCATTCTAATAGAAAAATGGACCTTTTTGTGACGATGCTCCTTTTTCGGACGCTATTTTCGAGAAGCGAAAACGTCCGATAAATGAGTAAGGACTGTACTTGCCATTTATTGACAGATTTTGACCGGATGAGTCATGATGAGGCGTGCAAGTGGCTTAATTTGGCGTTTAACTGCGAAAATGTTATCAAATCTTGACAGATTTATGAGTCATGCGAAAGTGTCAAGATATGGGCGCAACGACTATACGAGGGTTAAGCTTATGATTAAATTACACCGTGTTTGTTTGTGGTTAACATACCCGTAACAGTTCAATAAGACGGTATTGAATAATAGCTAGGTTCTTTTTCTCGTCGACTTCATCACATTCACACTCTGGCAGCAAAGTGACAGCCAAATCGATATCCTGGGTGACACCGCAAATCTGACAAACAACATCTTTCAAAATTAACTTTATTCCAGGATCAACCCATTCCGCCTTTTCCGAAAACTCAGAAACTCCCAAAATCCGAAAGAGATTTCGCCGAAGGCACCGGACGTTTTCGTCAACAGCTTCATGCGCAGAAATTACCTAAAAATTCGTTTCA
The DNA here is from genome assembly GCA_004367875.1 of Oikopleura albicans. Classification (NCBI taxonomy): domain Eukaryota; kingdom Metazoa; phylum Chordata; class Appendicularia; order Copelata; family Oikopleuridae; genus Oikopleura; species Oikopleura albicans. Next base: position 79,506 of record SCLG01000564.1, on the reverse strand, counting down.
TACCAAATTAGGTCAATTTTAATACAGAGGCCCAAAAAAAACTGTATACACAGGGTGCGCTAACATTTCAGAAAATTCTAGTACCTTCGTTATAACTTTAGAATAGAATAGTGCGGGATTGTCCAAATTTAGGTAGCTTCCGGCTAAAACTGGAAATATTGCTTTTGACCGATCAGCCCCAGGCGGATATCGACTTTGAATCTTTTCCGCAGCTTCCAATAAATGATCTGAAAACTCTCCCGAAATAACGCCTCCGGCAAACTCTGCCAGCTCTTCGGAACTTTTGCCCTTCTTCATTTCCTCAAAGTTCATTTTGATATAGCCGGCAATGAGCTAAATGAATAAATTGGTATTCAAATCAGATGCAAATTAATTTATCAAATTTAATGGAGTCGGTTCATGGCGACTTGAAAAAAGGTCTTCATCCAAAAAAAAGTAAAAAAGACATGATTTCTCCAAAAAGCATGCTACTCAAAAAACCAGACCTTAGTGCCTGAAAAAACTGACTTGACCTTATAACGGCACAAATGGCTGATCTTATAACCAACCCATCTGTAATAAAAATTATATTTATTGGAAAGTTAGGCGCCAGAATGTTTCAATATTTCCGACTTTTTTATAACCAAAAACCTAGAACATAAATATAAAGTTTTAGAATCATCAAATATCGTGAGACCCTAAACACATTATACTCAAGGCCCGTATGACGTTATAACCGCCTATAAAATTATTGGTCTAATAAGTTATTAGACAACCGGGTTACCCGCTTTACCTGCGTAAAAGACTCTTTGATGCGCGCTTCCTCTGGTAAATGTTCTTGCCATTCAAACTTTAAAACGATTTCGCTCTCGTCCTCATCGTCCTCATCTTCGTCCACTTGGTGGCCCAGTGACTGTCGAATAAGGGCGTCCGACATTTGAATGCCGCCATGATTATTCACATTGTGCCAGAGTACCACGTGCCAGGCGGTCGCAAATTTAAAGTCAATCGCCTGAAAATACTCCTTTTGGACCAAGGTCTTTTCAATAAAGTCAACGTAGCCAATAGCGTCGGCAATTGTTTTCTTGGTCGTGCAGAGAATTAACCGCCGGGGACTGGCGTGGACAACTTTGCAACCAAGCCGACTCAATTCGGTCTGCAACAACTTGTATAAGCGGTATATCGCCGACACTTAGCATGGGTAATCATTTTGGATCGCTAAATTAAGCCTGGACCCAGTCTAACTTTCAAATAATTTACAATTCATTTCGATATCCAAACGTTCTTTCTTGAATTGTTAATAGCGAGTGGAAACACGGAAAATTTCGAAAATGGTACGGGCAAAATTTCGAAAATGGTACGGGCAAAATGCGCGCGAGATTGATGTGGGACGGAAAATCTCGCGCGCAAAAAAAAACAAAATGCGCGCGAGATTTCGGCTTATTTATCAATCTCGCGCGCAGATTGATGTGACATGGAAAATTGAGGTCCACCCTTAAATTTATTCGGAACGCTACAATTGGGCAATTACGGTAAAGGGCTTATTCCAAAAAAGCCCTAAAATTAAAACCGTTAGCTAGGTCCGTATGAGAGGGTAGTCTCTGTTAAAAAAAACACATTTGCCGGAAAAATTTTTTCAAACACGTCTAAAAATGACCATTCTTAGCTAATTAACTCCATTAGGGCTACAAGGGGTGTAGTTATAAGGTCGAACAACGGCTCTAATGAGGGTAAAAAGGATTTAAAATGGGGGACCCTAGCCTAATAATTTTTGAATTGCCGGATCATATAGCAGTGCAGACGGCGACGTGATGTATCTCATCAAGTGTTGAATTTGTTTATCGGCGAATGTGTTATCTTGCTGGGCGATATCCTTAACCCACGCGGACACCATTGACTTTAACGTTCGATACTGTGGCATGGCCAAGGTAGACTCGGCATAATTTGTGTTTAATTGTCCATCGGCTTTAAATCGTGCTTTAGATTTTTTTTGCTTTTGCTTTCCCTATTATTTTCGTTCAGCTCAATTTAATATCACCCGCGTCGTTACTACATTGTGTGAGCTCACTCGATCGTAACTTTACGACTCGAAAAAAAAAACAGGTCTTCGGTTTCAACAAAAAAAAGGAAAAAAAAATAGAGAAAAAAAATAGCAAACTGTTATTATAGAGGAATGTCGAGTGTTATGTTGACTTTGGGTTCTAAAAAATCATAATGACATTGAACGTGAGTTAGAATTACAAAAGTCAGTTATTTTTAACATGTTTTGTTCTGGCTCGATTGTTCTCCAAATCTCAACATTTTAAAGGCCTTTTTTGCGGGTCTATCGTTTTCATTCAAAGAAAACATTATACAGTCCTTACTCCTTTTTAGGACGCTTTTTTGGCCAAAATGGGGCCATTATAATAGAAAAAACGATCCTTTTTGTGACGATGCTCCTTTTTCGGACGCGAGAACCGAAAACGTCCAAAAAGGAGTAAGGACTGTAAATAATTGTTTAAACTTAAACTAAAGGCTGTATGATAAGTATTCAGTGGTGATTCATTAGTTGAAAAATTATTTGATTAAAATACAGAAAAAGTTCAAAGTTTGACCTTCAAACGTAATTTTTATATTTAGAGTTAAGGTTTTCCTATTAGGGGTTTCAAAATACAATTAAATAATAACGGAATCCAACCGCCTGAAAGTAGTTTTTATAATGGAAATTGAGGCTATGATAAAATACCCATATATTTAAAGGCTGTAAACAAATACAAATTCGGTGACTGAAAGACTAAAGTGAAAAAACAACAACAAACGTTTTCCACCAAAAGAAAATTAAAAAAAATGCGTTTTTTTATTTTTTCGAACCCATCATTGATCCCCTTTGTGGGAGCAAAAATACTTTTCGCAATGACGATTATTCATTTCGAGGCCATCGCCTCATACTCGGTATTGCTGTTAATAGCTTGGATCTCGCTTTCCTTAACTACAGGGAGGTCTCACATTGAGGGACAAAAGGAGTTAGTTAAAGTCCCAAATGGGCAAACTTAATAAACCGTCCCTTTAATGCGAGACCCCCCTTTACAGCGTTTCTGGCAATTATTTACGGATCGGAAACGTCGGAAGCGCGGCGAGAACAAGACCGACTTTGGAATAAATTATTCAAACTACGCGAAAAAGAGCGCACACCACGAAAAGTTCAAAAACGATCATAAATATTCAAAAAAAAAATATATAAATTGTCGGTTTTTGCATGGTCAGATAATTATTTGATTGACTTTTATGTGTACTAGTTTTATAACCAATCAAAACCGTCAACTTATTTTTCCATATGCTATACAAAATGTACATTAATATCGGTGCAAGATTCATTCAAATAAACCATTTCATATGCTTTACGGGGAAATGTTTTGATCGCGATATGGTCATTCAAATCAAACTTCAGAATATTTCTATGTGTCAGAATGTTCTAGATTTTTGCCTCGATTCAGTTAAAACATTCCTATTCGTTGTCCGGCATGAAAAATAGTCGCAAAACGCATTTTCAAAAGTCCATTTCTAGTATAGACCAATTTTTCTTCTCGGCTTCAAAAAAAAATATAATTAGAAAATTAAAAAAAATGCGGTTCACGCCGATTTTTCATGCCGGACAATGAGTAGCATGTCAAGTGTTGACGCATGAGAGCAATTTTCATTTTTGTATAACTATGCACTGACCCAAAAGTCATGTTATAAAGGAGTTATAAAATATCTGATTTGGCTAAACTATAGAAGAAATAAGTTATAGGTGGTCAAATACGTTAAAAGCTACAATTGGATTAAAGCACGATCCTTTTAACTGCTTGTCGACAGATCCCTGCTGAAAAGTTTCGAACCCGTCTAACTCTGTCAGGTTATGACTCTGCAGAAGTGCAGCTTCAACCATTCCATTGACCGTTAATTCAATCGTGGCGCCCTCATAAAAACCCATATTATCCGTCTGTGGCCTAAGGTCTTCATTTTCGGCCTCCAATCGGGCCAAATCTTTTTCGCGACCGCCCAAATCGGGCCTGGATGACTTAGAGCACCACAATAATTGGCCGGCCCTTTGAAGGGACCGACCGTAGAAAATATCGGCGCCATAAAGAACGGCATCGTCAGGAATGTTACCAATAGGGAGATGATAATATCGCGCTTGTTCTCGAAGCTTTTCGATCTCCATTTCGTGAACAAGAAGACTAAAATTACATTTTAAAATAAATTTTTGTTAATAATTGTCAAGTCCAGATCTGTTAGATTTTGACCATAAACTTGACACATACTGTGTGGTGAAAGGTTTATTGAAAATGTGTGTTTTTTTTTCTTATATGACATCGTCGTGTCGCACTAGAATCTAAGAAAAAAACACACACACTTTTAATAAACCTTTCACCGCACAGTAAACTTGGCCTTACAATCAAAATATCAGACCCTATAACCAGCCCCTCCTGTAGCACATTATAATAGCGCATTATTTTTTAGGTATTATCTGAAAACTGGCTTAACGTTTTAACCAATAGCGCATGTATATTTTTAGAAACAGATCGTAAGAATTAATATGGCCAAAATGGCCGACCTTATAACCACCCTTAAGAGTGAATATTGCAGACTGGATTTTTACTCACCGTTGTACAAAAAGCTCCGCTGCTGCCTTTTGCCAGTCAGTCGTTCGTCCGGCCAGTTCGCCTCTGGGTAGTTTTGGCAGCGCTACTATTGGACAGTCGTCTACTTTTATTGGACAGGCGTTATCCGCCGTCTGATAACAAAACATTACGGGTCCTTTCTTCTCCTGGTTAAATGTTTTCGTAAATGCTTTTTGAATTTCCTTCAGGTTCGTCTCAACCTTAACCTCCTCGAGCGAGACATCCCGTGGGATATCTTGATTGGCGAGCTCGTCCACATTATCATCATAATATTTTTTGTATAATTTTGTCATATTAGGCAGTAGGTTCTGTCGCGAGGGGGCGTGTAGATAAAGGAACATTTTTTTGTTAACATAAAGGGCAAACAGTTGCGTATTTCCGCTGCCTACGTGATACAAATACATTGTTCGAATCGGCTCCGAGAGATATAAATGGTCCGAGCACGAATGATATTCCAAATCGGATAGTTCAAAGTGATCGGTGCCCATTTTTGACATTTTGCGGGCTGCCGAGCGGTTAACAGCACAGACGCAACCCAGCTCAACAAGTAGGCGGAATTCGAGCGGGACGCCCATTTCATACACACCTTCAATTTCCGGCCCATTTAGTTCCGATTCAATGTCGATGTAATGCTCCCGAAAGTCTCTTTTTATAGAATTACAAATAATCTGTAGGCGTGCTAAAATGGCCATATAGTTTCTCGTTATAAGGTCACAATTATGCGGTTTGAGAAATAAAAGTTCTTAATTTTGAGCCAACATGATAATATACATCTAGTCATACCGAACTTTGATTTTTTTTAATGAATGCGCCTATTGCTACGTGTTGCATAGAGCGCACAGTATGCCCGGTTTTATTTACAGTGGAGTCGTATGTAGTCTAAGAAGATTACAAACGAGTCATCTGTAAAAGGAACCGAGCATACCCTGCGCTCTAAGAAACACATATGCTATAGCAATAGGCGCATTTATTTGTAAAATCAAATTGGTATGACCAGATGCATATTCTCATGTTAGCTCAAAATTAAGAATTTCTATTTCTCAAAGCGCATAATTTTGACCTTAATAAGGGAAAATCGGCCCAATAAGTGGTCAGAAAGTGTATATTTTCAGTAACTCTGACTTTCGGATATTGAGTATTGATAAAGATAATTTGCCGGCGTCGACCTTGGCAGCACTTTTTGGGTCCGTTTCCAGACTGGCCCGATTTCGTTCGATTTTGGGGATCTTCGGTTTACATAGAAAATGCGTGGAACTGTTACATGCATTGAATGCAATTCCGTGCCAATATATGCCCATATCCTAAATTCCCCATTATCAAGTGAATTCACCTNTTTGCGCGTTTTCGAATAGCGCCAAGGGTACCATCGCCTGGACCTACCGGTGCGACGGCGGCCCGGTTAACCTTTCCGGTTCTGCGCATTATTTTCCGCTGCTTTCGCTGGAACTCCCATTTTAGTTTTTGATATTTGAACCACTTGCGGCGCTGTTCATGCGTTGTGCCCCACTCGGGCATCTCGCCAAGGGCCTCTTTCCATGTTTTGCCGACGATTAAGTCCTCCTCTTCTTGGCGCGTTCTTTTTCGCGAAAAATTCGCTGTTTTTACCTTCCCTGTTTGGTCTACTGTTTGGTTTTTGACATTATTTAATTGCAAATGTTTTATTTTCAAATGTTAAGCTTACAGTCCCGACGGGGTATTAAAATTAAAAGGTCGTTTTAGGCAGGGCTCGGCACGAATGGCTTTTGGCACATGGCTTTTTATAAGGCAAGCCAAGCCAATTTTTGGCAGGGTCAATAAAGCCAAACCAATGAAAATGCCTGGCTTTGCCGAGCCCTGGTTTTAGGAACATCACCGCAAAACCAAGACGGGTATTGACAAACGGGTTTTGGCATCGAACTGAAAACGTTAGGGCTAAAATTATTGAAAAATTTCGGACCGGAACCGAAACGGGAAGTACCGGTTAAAACACAAAAATTATCAGCTCTCGAAAATAATTAAATAAAAGTATAAAAGACGCATTCAACCAAAGCCTTTTCCAATGTCTTCAATATCCGGCGGAGTATTTTCTTTTTGTTCCGAATTGTATTCGTCAGTCGTCTGTCGTTTATTCATTTTGAAATGGTCCGTCATTTTCAACTGTTTAAATGTGTCATTACGTTGCAAAAGCTGCTTGTGAAGCCATTCCGGATGTTTTATTCGCGGCACCGGGTTGGCAATGTCTTGCAAGGCTGCTGGAATAGTGATGATTTTTTGAATGGTTGCTGAAAATCTCTCAAAATAATATTCCCAGTCAATGAGCTTCCGAATGTCGAAATCGGTGAGACTTGTTTTGGGTGCCCAAGAGGATATTTTTTTTAAATCTCATGTACCATATTGTGTAATACACCCCCTGCGCCGTTATCTGACCGGAATTCGCGCTCGTTCCTTTATTTGGCCGGAATTTTGAGCAATAATTTTCCAGAAATCCCTATATTTATATTTTAAGGGCTGCGCCGTTATCTGGCCATTATTACGTAACATGATGTTTTTCGGCAAAAATGTCGGCCAGATAACTACGCAAGTGGTCTTCATCCAAAAAAGACATGATTTCAAAGATTTTTTCCCAAAAAAACATGCTGTAGCATTGTGTACACAAAAAAATTGACTTGACCTTATTGGAGGAAAAAAATGACTTGACCTTAGTGCAAAAAATATGACTTGATCTTATAACGGTCACACCTTGTGACCTTATAACGAGACCTTCCTGTATAATTATTTGCGAATAAAGGACTATGATCACCCTAAACTAGAATCCTTCGTCCATCGCCGAATATAGTAAGTTTTAACAGATTCTTCCGCCTGGAAAATGGCCAATGGAATGGCGCGTTCTGTCACTGGGGCCCCAATCGGATATCGGGAAATGAAAAACTGACAAGCAAGGCCCGAATCCTTCACCATTTCGTCGCCCAGAAATTCGGCCAGACGTTTTGCTGTCGAAATTGAGGTCGACTTTTGCGCCCCATAATCTGCCAACTTTTTACTCATCGAGCGTTTTTCGGCGATTAGGTCAAAAAGTTCATTATCGGGCATGTGGGCGGCTTTCGAGTATAAAACATCGACCCAATAATCCGCAACCTTGGCTACTTCCCCATAGCATTCTTTCAAAGTTGAGCCCTTCAAAAATGCACCAAACACCGACTGCTGAAAGACCTTGACCAATTGAAGCTCACCGCGACGTTTGAGCTCGAAGCCCTTCAGCTCGGCGAGTGAGCCGTCAAAGTTAAACACCGCGTAACGTTTTTTTAGTTTGCGACCTTGCTCCGTACTGGCCGGTAGGACCATAGCCTAAAATAAAAGTTTATTCAACTTTCTAACAGAGAAGTTGGGCCACAACAAACAAGAAAAAACATAAATCACCCTGAATGACTGTTTTGCGTTTGAAAAAAGTGCAAAAAGACATGATTTCACATACTGTACGTATACATACATCATGCACTTTTCTATACACCAGGTGCCCCTTAGATTTCACCTGGTTATCTTTTAATTTTTCTCGTTCGTTCTGTTATCTTTCACTTTTTCCGAAATGCATACCGTATGATAGCACTATGACTGCATTTGCATGTCCTTTAGGTGACGTCATAATAGCGTTACAAATCATAGGAAAATTGCTCAATGCCTCGCAGTCATAGCGTTATCATACGGTACATTTATTTATAAAAAAACACATGTCGTTATCTTTCATTTTTCCATTATCTTTCACTTGTTGTTTTCAATTTGGTTTTGAAAGATAACGGTGCACCTGGTTTATAGTAAATTATCTAAGAAAATTTCAAATACTTTTGGATTTCGTTATGCGTACTCTACTAGAGAGTAATACAAAGAACAAAATTCGGCACGCTGAATGTTATTCCCCGATAAATAAGACACGGAGAAATCCAGTAGTTTCAAGCTTTTTTTCAAAAAAAGTTACAAAATTTACTTATTATATAAAAAAGAAGTAACAAAACAATAAGGATTAACAGACCTTGTAGGGTCCGTCGACTTCAAAATAAATCGAATTTTCGTCGCGTTTTGTATAACTTCCGTCTTCCGCGTTAAATTCGTGATATTGCGTATTTGTGAATTTCTCATTGACCATATAATTCAGAATGGCGCCCGGGTAAGATACCGTAACTTTTTCCTTTTTCGGCTTTGTCGTTTTAAATGTAAAATTTTCGGGAAATGAGGCTGGCAGAATACACCAAATACCGTCCGTGTCTAATTCTAACCCGCGGCCAACGCGCTCGACGATTTCCCGCGCATTTCGGATAATGTTGGCGCCGGTGAAACAGACGATTCCGGCCATTTCCATCGAATGCCATCGAGAGCCTTTTCGCATTACATAGCCGTAAAATGAATTTAAAATACACTATTCCTTGGGTGGCGAAACAACCGGTACAAAAATTTTACCGACATTGTTGGTTATGCCTTGAAAAGTTAAGGTCTAAAAAACTGATTTGACCTTAATTGCATTTTGAAACAAATGACTTGACCTTATAAACCTTCCCGCCTACGCGCTACGGAGCAACCTTGCCATTTGCCGACAATACTTTCGCAACATAACTGCAATTAATCGACAGAAATTGAAAAAAAACACAAATTTTCGACACCCTAACTTGTGAGCCAATTGCAGCGAATCGTATAGTACAACAAGGCCGTTTAAATTTTTCACTTCCGCTGGATCAGCACCTGATTTTTGAGCACCTTCAAGTTTTTTCTTTGTCGATTTCAACAGACCCTAAAATGATTAACTAGTAAGTAGTTAGTAACTAGTAA
>SCLG01000564.1:32539-49672 GCA_004367875.1 Oikopleura albicans | reverse complement strand
AAAGTCCAAAAGATCCGAAAGTGGCCGGTAGTATTTTTAGGAAAATTTCCAAAAATTATGAAAAATTTGCTACGGCATTGAAATATTTTTACAGAAAACTATTTATGTTAACCATTTTTGTTATCCTTTTTTGTTAACTTATGGAAATTTTGTTAACTTCTATGCCTTTTGTTAACTTCAGTAGACAGTTTGTGGGAGGAAAAGTTGGCCCGAGCCGGCTTTTAAGGTTTGAGGATTTTTGTTAAATGCCGGGCATTTTGTTAACTTTAGGGGCGTTAACTTCCCTTCTTTTCAAAAACATGAAAAATCGTTTTCTGGGACGGTCCACAAGACCAAGAATAGAAGAATGTGATTTATATATTGTAAACAAATACCATTCCCAAATAGACAAATTAAAACTGTTTGAACAATTTTCGACGAGCATTTATGCATTTCTAGTCAATTATATACAATAGGGCGTCAAACTTTTTAACTCGTAGTTGTCAGTAAGTTTGACTAATGCCCTATAGTAATGGGGGTTCATGCCAATTATCAAACAAAATCGGATTCTAAAAATAATCCTTGGTTATCACTTTTATTTTTCATGTTACAGGTTGCATGTCTGACTCGGCTCTATTGGCCCCTATTGTTCTTTTTTTCGCGAAAACGATGGTTTAATTATTTTGGGCCTTTAGGACTTATTTAATTAAAAATCATTTCTGCCAAGTTATAGAACTTGAAAAGTTAGTAACAAAATGTAGAATAATAAAATTCTCAAAATATCTGTAGCGACCTCTAGAATTTTTTGAAGGTCATTTTTTTTGAACCTTGAAAACATTCTAGAGCTCGATACAGAAATTTTTAGAATTTTATTTTGCCACATTTTTTTATTAACTTTTTGAGTTTTATAATTTGGCTAAAATAGTTTTTAATTAAATATGCCCTGTTCGCTCTAAATAATTTAATGGCGGTTAAGGGGGGTTTTGGCGGAAAAAAACAATAGGGATCAACAGAGCAGAGTCAGATATTCTACCTGATCCATGGGCCACAGACTGGCTATGATAACAAATGTTGGATATTACAAATGTCAGATATTACAGATGTCGAACATTACAAAGGTCGAATATTACTAATGTCGATTTATTTTATTATATTGCTCATCTCAGATATATATAATTTATGTGAAAATGAGAGTCTCATTATGAGACTTGCTAGATAAGAACAAAAAATTATACGGGTTATCGCTTCATTACGGAAGGAAAATGTTTATTTGTCATATGCGGCGCACGAGGGTTAAGGAAATTAGACAGGGTGGATGAATAGCGGTCGATTCAGCAGCCGCAGCGCACAACAAATAAACAACTCATTCCAATTGGACGCGGCCTTGAGCAATAAATCGGCCTCACCCGTCTCCAATCTCTGATTCATTTTTCGATTACTAATCTCAAATCTGAAAAATGATCACGAAGATTATATTTATTTAATGATCTAAAAAACAAAAAAAGTCGAAAAAAAAAATCGCAGAGAAAAAAAAAGAAAAGAAAAAAGTGTTCAGCCGTGCGTTACCACAGTCACTCAATGATCGATTGGTCGCGCTTCAAGTTTCAACATTTTCTCCTTTAGGTTTTAGTTTTTTTTTTCTACATTTTATTTTTTTTATTTTATTTTTTTCACACCTTTTTGAGCAACTGTTTTCCTTCGGTCATAAAAAAGGAGGAACAAAATCAACGAGAGAAAGCGACACATTTAACGATTCGGAATCAATAAATCTGAAATTGGAAGCGCCACAGTATATATATATAGAAATATATATATAATATCGAAGACAACCAAAAATAAACGGGAAGAACAAAAACAAAGCATAAATAGAATTTTTTTTTTTTTGAAATATTTTTTGGAGAGAACGATGTTTCAAATAAGCGTTGGTGATGTCTGGCAATTAGCCGCTGAGATTTCGACCCATTTAGAGAAGTTGACGGCAGAAATTGGAATTGACAAAATTCAAGGTAAATTACGTTATTTCAATACGTCATAAATTTTAACTCTCAGGGGGAAGGAGTGAAATGGTAACCTGTAGAGTATTACTCGTTTTGGCCTACAGGGCCTCCATATGCCTTAAATGGACGAAAAAACAAGTCGTGTGCATATATTCACACACTTCCCCCTGGTAGTTAAGCAACATATGAAGATGACTTTTTAACTCGTTGCCGTAGAACGGTCCGTAGGTTTTTTAAAACCATACTTAACGTTCTTCCATTTTGAAATATGTACAACGTTCCCAATATAAAGGAGTATTCACTTATTGGCTTAAAAGCCTGTGAAGGAATTTTATTTTGGTGGGATATGATTGGTGGGAATTAAAATGTTCCTTATAACCGACTTACACAATATTTAGTTTAAATTACTGTAAGTTGTGTTTGCTAAAATGAGTATCTGTATTAAAATACAGGCAGTCACATGTCAAAATTGCGCGCCTGAATTGGATTTGAAATCTAGAAATCTTTCGGTTCAACATTGCAGCCCATAATGGACTAGGTTATAAAAAACTTTTATGTAAACAAAACTGTAGTTTCTAAAAGCTCGGCTTTATTAACTATAATATAATTGCTTCTACCAGGCTTTTGAGAAATACTTCTACAGAATATTTTTGTTTTGTTTTTTGGGAGACAACGTCAAACATTTGAAAGAAAACACAAAAGGTTATACGGTTTCGTTATTTGTTCCTTTACACAATAATTTAATCTTGGGCTTTTTTTTAGCTCTGGTTAAAACTTGCCCTCGAGCAATTACATTGGGTTTTTTTAATTGCTAATTTGGGTTTATACTGGTTTGCTTTAATTAGCTATAAATAAAGGCTTACTGGATCGATTTTAGACGAAACAAATTGAGTACAAGACACATTTTCCAATGTGAAATAGGCTTTATTCATCGGTTTGTGGATTTTTCTAAGTCGAGTTTGCGTTAAACTGGCATTTGTCTAAAAAGGACAACCGGACAAGGTCAGGGCCTTTTATTGCGACTTTGCATGGTTTGTCAATCCCGGAATCAATCGTTTTTTTTAATCCTATGTTTTTGACATTGATTCCAATTTTCGTGACCTAATTCATATAATACGCCTGATATTTTGCTACTGATTTTAAATATGGTGTAGTATATTAACTATGGGAAAATTGATGAGTTATTTTAATGACAAAATCAACTCTTCGCTATATTATAGGGAAGTATGCTTTATAACCTCCGACAGTAATGCGGCTATAAGGTCAAGTTCTTTTTTTGTGGTCAAAATATGACCTTTCTAATTTTCTGTGAATCAACTAGGACCGACTAGATATATCCCAAATATTTTTTTTTAAACAAATTCACCCCCTACGCTTTTATCTTATCACCCGTTATGTTGCAGATTTTCCCGTTCGCTCCGTTATCGTGCGGATTTTTTTCATGCGAAAATTGCAAGATAACGGCGCAGGAAGTGTAAGTGTTTTTACTTATTGATTTATGTATAATCAGCCGGCACGTACCGCTTTTTAGGTGTTTCAACATTTATGCACATTTTGGGTAGCAAACTATCTAGTCGTTTTTTCTACAGTCCTTAACCATTTATCGGGCGTTTTCGGTTCTCGAAAATAGCGTCCGATAAATGAGCATCGTCACAAAAGAGGTCATTTTTTATTAGAATGACCCCATTTTGGCCAAAAAAGCGTCCGATAAATGAGTAAGCGTCCGTTAAATGAGCGTCCGATAAATGGTGAAGGACTGTATTACTTTTAGAAATGATATATTTCAAGATATTTTTTATAATCAAAAGTCGAGTTTTTCGGTGTGTGATTTCTGGAAAGAATGAACTGTTGTTCGAACAAATCCGTCAAAGATCTTACGAAAACAACAACGACATATTTGTTTTTATTAAATGAATTTATGAGTGTTGTTGACTCTTGTTAAGTTTCGGTAACATTAGCCCATTAAAGGTGTAAACTACGCGAAAATAACTCCCACGATAGCTATAGCATGGTTTCACAGCCAAAAGCATAAATCATGAAAAATTGTCAATATTGTCAAATAGTATCGTCAATACTGTATCGAGTTCCTTTTTGCTTGCTAAATAAACACTCATATAATTATATATATATTTACTTGGAAACTTACCAAAGTGTGCTTTAAAAGCTATGGCAAAACCAAAAATGATAAAATAATGGACGCGTTACTTAGCTTTTATCGAACGGATTAGATTAGGGCACGTTTTAGTCATGGTTGTATGCTTCGGGAACAAAATAACCCCTAACCATATATCTTTAAAAATGTTTTGCCCAAAAAAGTGTTGTAATTAAATATGGGAAGGTGTGACCGTTATAAGGTCAAGTCATCTTTTTTGCACTAAGGTCAATTTTTTAAGATAAATCTTGTCTTTTTTCACTTTCTTTGGGTTTAAATTTAGAACTCGACATATACGTTTAGAACGACACGGGTAAAACACGGGTAATAATTTTTATTTATAGAAATCACATCTTTTTGGAATTTTTTCTTGCACTAAGGTCAAGTCATTTTTTTGGAGTGCATTAAGGTCAAGTCATTTTTTTGGGGCTTCACCTTATAACCAGACCCCCTGTATTTTTATTGCGAAAAGTGTGTAGGCGGAGATGCTTGGAAATTTGCGAACATTAAGGGGTTAAACATAACGGCGTACCCGGTGTATCGAAGTTTTTCTCTTGGAGTAAACGAGAATTATACTACAGTAACTATAGTAAATTATTCATAAACGATTTTGACTTACTTTATTTATATGGGTTATGTTTGATTTTAGCGAATGGTGACAAGATAGAACGTACTCTTTGATGTTTTAAGGTAAATGTTGTCACAAATACAAATTCAAAATTTCTTTCAAACTCATTAGATCACACATTTGCGCAACTGGTCACAATTTNCTTATAAATAATATGTAAGATAGTGTCAAACTACAATACATATATACGAATTGAATTCACACGGCGAATAATTATGATAGTTTAGAGGGGAAACGCAAAAAAACGAAAAACCGGTTGATCTCGAACCGGTTAGGTCGGATGGGTCTAATTTTTTTTCTACACAAATATTATCGGGTATATTCTATCATTTCTAAAAAAAATCAAGACGCTGAGCCTACTATTTCGTGCGCCGTGTATCTCAGGCGGCCTAACTAGTCAAGGTTGTATGTTTCGGGAACAAAATAACCCCCTAACCAGATATCTTTACAAATGTTTTGCTCAAAAAAGTGTTGTAATGAAATATGGGAATTTTATATTAATCGTAACATTTTCGTGTATTTTTATTGCGAAAAGTGTGTAGGCGGAGATGCTTGGAAACTTGCGAACATTATGGGGTTAAACATAACGGTTTACCCGGTGTATCTAAGTTTTTCTCTTGGAGTACACGAGAATTCTACTACAGTAACTATAGTAAATTATTCATAAACGATTTTGACTTACTTTATTTATATGGGTTATAAAATGCCCATAAAATATATGGGTTTGATTTTAGCGAATGGTGACAAGATAGAACGTACTCTTTGATGTTTTAAGGTAAATGTTGTCACAAATACAAATTCAAAATTTCTTTCAAACTCATTAGATCACACATTTGCGCAACTGGTCACAATTTGTCATTTCTTTGGTTAAAAATACAGCGGGTCTGGTTATAAGATCACAAGGTGTGACCGTTATAAGGTCAAGTCAATTTTTTTGCACTAAAGTCAAGTCAGTTTTTTTGAGAAGCATGTTTTTGGGAAAATCATGTCTTTATAACTTATAAAGAACTTAATAAATTATAAGGGATTTTTTCTGATGAAGACCTCCCCCCACTCGCACATCTTTTTACTAGAGAAATCATGTCTTTTTACACTTTTTTTTTATTAAATCATGTCTTTTTTAAATTGTTTAATAAACTTTTTTGACATGGAATTCATATAGCCTACAAGTTATAGGGGCTTATTTTTTTAACAGAAATATTAAGAAAAAGGTTTTTTAAATATTATATAAAAAGTAAGGTTTCGCCCTCTCATGTGGGATAATGAAGTACTGTTTTCCATATCACCGAATAAACTGTAGGAGTGTATTTCTGTTGGAAAAATTGACTGTAAAAAGCCGAGAAAACAGGAGAGTCTGACTTTTTGGGATTATAATACCGCTGGTTTTGTATGAGCTAAAGATATCTTACAAATGCGTGAATAATTTTTTGAAGGTCAATGATTCGAAATAAATGACGGCTATCTTTTACCGAGCATCACCTGTAAAGTCTGAAAATGAATAATATGGCATTATGGTTCTATAAGGTTTTGACTGGATATTTAGATCATGTATGCATTTTCTGGCGTCACTTACACTAGACGATTGGGACATTTAAGATTTTCCGCGCAAAAGTGGCCCATTATGACAGAATAATTGGATAACTGATTCGTGCATGTTGTTTGTTGAAAAGTTGGTCTTTGTCGCATATTTTTTAGGATGACAAAATGTGTTGAAAATGCGAAAACTATATGCTTAATTTTCATAAAAAAGGTAATGTGGCAGTGTCGGAATCCGGATAATGTGTTCTCAAGCTTTCAATTTTTAAAAAATGGTCCATTTTTCGTTCGGTGACCCGCGGTAGCGCTGGAAAATGGCGGGAAAATTAGGGCGATTTTTCAGAAATAACTTACCTTTTTTAATTTCGCTATTCGTATTATACAGATATAGGCCGTGACTGAAAGTTTGTATTTAGTCTAGGGTTTCAGTCTGAAAATTTGCACACTACATTTTTACTCCCTAAAAGCCTAATGATAGAATATTCGGAGAATAACAAGCGAATTTAAAAAAAAAATGTTTTTGTTAATCCGACAATGGCGCCTTTCCAGGAGCATATTTGTTCTTCTCGTTCGAGGCCTGTAATAAGGTTACCAGTTTAATAATTGAGAAGTCTACTCAAACTCGATATCGTCTTACCAGACCGATATTTTAATGCAGAAATAATTAATGCAGAGTATTTTAATCCAGAAATGCAATTTACAATATCGACGTGTGGCGCACTATATTTAAGGTTTCTTGCTTCACAACATCCAGTTTAACATTATTTACGCTCGCTAAATTTTTAACTCGCTTAAGGCTCGGGTAATTACCGATAGATTACATTTTATATTTCCACCTTTTTAAAAAAGGATTTTTACATTTTTTCTTCGTAAAATTTTTAAGAAACCATTCTATGAAAATAGGGGCGGTGTCTTACGGTACAAGGTGAGGTGTTATCAGGTCCAAGAATTTGGCTGCCATATAACTAAAATCAGTTTGGATGAGTTACACTTTAGTACAGGGGGGTTGGTTATAAGGTCAGTTTTCTTTTTTGCACTAAGGTCAAGTCAGTTTTTTGAGAAGCATGCTTTTAGGGAAAACAGTCTTTAAAATCATGTCTTTTTAAGCTTTTTTGGATGAATAAAATATATTATGTCTTTTTCGACTATTTGAAGGTGTGTCGGATGAACGGTTTTTAGGTCACATTTGCATTTTACATGGCTTGAATAAGTTTGCTTATGTTGTTTTTGCATTTTATAGCCCCCCTAATGAATTATTCAGGACAAAGTACTCTTATCCGGGCAAATACAGTTGCAAAGCTCTTTTGTTTTCAAGGTCATTAATTTAACAATAAACAATTGGTTTCGTTTTGGCCCCGTCGCGTTTTGACAATTGAGTGTTTACGACGGGAAATGGTCACAATGTAGTGCCCTGGATTATAGACTGTCCAGCCTGACAAATTGACTTAGATTTTACGTTTTTTATGATCACAAGATTACTTGTTTCACAGCGCTTTTATACCAGGGGAAATATTTTACCGCAGTAAAAGGGAGTCTGTTTTTAATATTCTCTACCTGGGTTTATTTGATATAATTCTTGATATAATTCTTGATATAATTCTGGGTTTATTTGATACAGGTGTAATGCAATAATTGACACTGCAACAAAATTTTATTCTCAAAACAATTCACTGTCTACTAAATCTTCCCAAAGTGTGGGCGTGATGTGTAGAAAATCGAGCGTAGAAATTCAGCCAATCAGCGTTGGCCTATCAAACACGTGATTATAATCGAGAATTTTTCGTTTTTTTCATAAAACTAGTGCAGTATTTGGAAAAATGAAATCCTGGAAATGCCTGTAGCGAGTTCTAGAATTTTTTGAAGATCCAGAAAAAAAAATGCAAAGATGTTGGGGCATTTTAGACAGTACCGTGCTATTTCGGGACGCTTTGCGATTATGACTCAAAGTGTGTTTTGACTTTCTATCCTAGAAGACTTTTTATGTATCTAAAAAACCGAAATTTTCTATTGTGTATTAGCCTTTGTGTTGACATTTCTTTGTAAAAAAATTATTTTAGGAGTGGTGACTCCAACTGTGAAAGCATTAGAGTTGCTTGAAAAGCTCGCCGATGAGCGCAGTCGACTTATCGAAGATAAACTAACAGCTGATAAGCTCGTCGAATCCCTCCGAAGTCGTCAACAAGATGCCAGCGAAAAACCCTCAGCTGACGGGAAGAAGGTGCCCAATGATGGCGAGTTGCAAAATTTCTTCGAGGAGAAGATCAAGACAAAGGGCACCGAAAATTTAAAGCTTCAGAAGATTATTGCCGAAAGTCGTATACAAGAGGCTAATCAACAGGCAGGTTACGGTTCACATAAAAATGTCTTTTTTACATTGAATATAAGTTTGAAGAGTTAACGCATGTTTGTCGAATTTTATTCATTTATCAAATGTTGTTTACGGACAATAATTACTCCGTAATTACTAGCACTTACTAGGAGTGCTTTTTAATTTTAATGAAACTAAGAGACTTTTCATTTTTTGATGAAATTTCAGTTGAGCTTCGTTGAGCTAATATAGGCGAACCAAAAAAAAGTAGAATTTTGACGGTTTTTGTGGTTTAATTTCTAACCGGTACAATTTTGAGACTTTTAAATGTTACCATCGGCTCCGCATGGGTCGATTACCCCTAATTGTAATCTTAATCGGTAAATTAAAGCAACTTCAAAATCGGGTTAAAGTCCCAGGCGACCACCTTATGTATGAGAGTATCGCAAAAAGTGCTTCTCGTGCAAAAAGTGCCTCTTATGAGCGTCGCTTACGTACTGTAATGTATATTACATGGTTCAAATTAAACTCTGAACCTCATTCAAGAACTATCAAAGCAACGGCAACTACTGATATCATTGGAGCGTAAAGTAACCGAATTATCCGACGATTTACGGATCAAAGGTCAGTCCCGCATTTTTCCTAATTGCTAACCGTGCGCTCAATCATCAAAGAAACTAAAACCCCACAAATAATCCTCTAAAAATAACGCTTTCTTCACCCAAATTCACTCTTTTTTAGAATATGTTAGAAAACGATTCCAGTATGCTTTAGGTATTTATGACACTCTTGGCGATTTTTCTTCTTTTTTTTCGCACAAAGATGGTAAAAACAGAACAGTAATGATTTGTTTGGAGTTGAGGAATATTTGAATAGACAGACGCTCACGACCGAATAAAATAAAATTTAAACACGAGGGCATCCATGCGCAAACGTTGAAAATACTCATTCCTTCCATGATTTTGCATTTAATGGCTACATTTATGGACGTCTAAAATGCAATAAATGACTAACATTTGTATGTGGTTAAGACGGCACCGTCTGAATCGGTCTTTTTTTTCTGCCGAAATTTCTTCATTTCTGGCCAATGAGAATGGTCAAAAGGGGGAAATTTTGGCGGATTAACCTTTCGCCACAAAAGAAAAGAGACCGATTCAGACGGTNAACTCTGAACCTCATTCAAGAACTATCAAAGCAACGGCAACTACTGATATCATTGGAGCGTAAAGTAACCGAATTATCCGACGATTTACGGATCAAAGGTCAGTCCCGCATTTTTTCCTAATTGCTAACCGTGCGCTCAATCATCAAAGAAACTAAAACCCCACAAATAATCCTCTAAAAATAACGCTTTCTTCACCCAAATTCACTCTTTTTTAGAATATGTTAGAAAACGATTCCAGTATGCTTTAGGTATTTATGACACTCTTGGCGATTTTTCTTCTTTTTTTCGCACAAAGATGGTAAAAAAAACAGAACAGTAATGATTTGTTTGGAGTTGAGGAATATTTGAATAGACAGACGCTCACGACCGAATAAAATAAAATTTAAACACGAGGGCATCCATGCGCATACGTTGAAAATACTCATTCCTTCCATGCCTTTGCATTTAATGGCTAATTTTATGGACGTCTAAAATGCAGTAAATGACTAACATTTGTATGTGGTTAAGACGGCACCGTCTGAATCGGTCTTTTTTCTTTTGTGGCGAAAGGGTAATCCGCCGAAATTTCTTCATTTCTGGCCAATAAGAATGGTCAAATGGGGGAAATGTTGGCGGATTAACCTTTCGCCACAAAATAATAAAGACCGATTCAGACGGTGCCGGCTAAGCCTATGTAAAATTGGATTAAAAAATATCAGAAAAATTCATAAAAAAAGTGGATAAATAATCATTAATGCTTATTGGGTCCAAAACATCTTAGAATTTAAAAAAACATTGATAATTTCCAGCCATTTTTTCGTGAATATTTTCTGGGGTTTTTTCGAAGGATAGAATACCATTCATAGGATAGGAGTTAGCAGCAAAAATGCTTTAATGTTAGCTAAGCCAGGGTTGTGAAAAATGCGTTGAGGCAAATTTACAACCCATGGTAAAACTCATGGTAAGACCCATGGTAAAACTCATGGTAAAATGGTTAATTATAGCAAGGGGTTACTTGCTCGGTTTTCATTTTTGTTTTGAAAAAAGGCCACGCTGGCCTAATCACAGTTACAACCCTAAAGTATTAGCTTTCTAAATCTTTCAAGGGACCGAACAAAATAAATTATGTTTTAAATTACGCATACGCAACCCCATTGTTGAAAATTCTGTGACATAGCAATGTCAAAAGCATTGAATAAAATTTGCCACCACTGGCGTTCGACCAAAAACCACGTGTGTCCCACAATAATGATTTTTGTGTGGCAGGTCGCGAAGCGTCATCAATTATTGCTCTTTTGAGAAAAAATATAAACGAAATGGTATAATCCGGGATAGGCTCACCACACTGATTTTCAAAAAAAAAATATATCCATAGGAAGCTATTGTCAAATGGTTTTAGTTTTTCAACTCAATTGGGTTAAAATAAATATTAACTTGGTCCCAAATGAGTGCGGCTTATATTTCTCTAAGTTTGATATTTTAAAGTCAACGTGTGCCATAAAAAGAATTCCATGCCGTTCATTGAGAATTTGGATGACTCGTAAAAAAGTTTTCAACCATGTTATTTTAAATCCATTGTTAGTTAGTGGCATGGAATTCAGTTACAGACCGCTTACAGGTTCTTTAACTACCAGGTATATCTTGTCACTACAGCATTCAACTTATTAGACAAAAATGTCCAGATTTTTCTCCTCAAAATAGCCATTATGACTTATCGGACCAAACTCGGCCAAGATCTGAAATTTGTGTCACGTTATGAGGTGTCAAGAAATGAGTTAAACAACTGTATTTCATAAATTGCTTTTGTTCTAATTGGACAGAACAAACAAATGTTTGGCATTTAACTGCTGCGCGTCCGGATGCGCCTTTTGGCGCAGTTTTTCATTTTTTTCTCTCTCATTTCTCAACGGTTTGAGGTATTCTGGATCGGCTTTTTTTATTTTAATAATTGACTCATTGCGCATAATATGATACCAAGTTTATTAATTTTCGTCAACAAAAATGTGATTGGTTCAACAATATGATGTCTCATGAGACGCTTGAGACTTTGTTTTGCATGCCGTTTGCGCAAAGTTGGTTCTATGGAACTTAAAATTCAGACACAGACTTTCAACATATAAGCGCAGAAACGGTGTGCAATTTTTTGCAAAATTCGAAAAAATATGGGTTTTATGGGGTTTGAAGCTTTTTTATAGGTTTGCACCTTAAAGTGATCACGGGGTAGTAAATGAATAAAACAAAAGTGTTTTAGAAGCAGTTTTGTGCGGAAAAGCGGTATCTATTATTAGATTTTAAAAATTACCGGTGAATTTTGGAAAAACCGGTTTGGTCCAAATTTGCCTAAAAATGGTCAAAAATAGCAAAAAATATAGTAAAAAAATCTTTATATAGACATCATCCGGATCAACGTCATTTTCATTTTCAGTGAGGCGGGGTTCTTTATCATCTGCGAAAAAAAATTTTGTTTCATTCAGGTCATTATAATTATGAGACGGTCTGTGAGAGAATTGGATTGTGAGTCTTTTCCGTCTCAGAATTACCAGAAAAAACAGACCACCTGACCTCATTCTATTGGCTAAATATAAGTCAGACTCAATATCATAAATAGACTAGTCAATAAACACACAAAAAAACATTTTCATATAGGAACATGGGATCTAAAGAGAAGAGACGAGAAAGTGCGCCAAAAGGCGCAGCCGGACGCGCCACGGGGTAGTAAATCCGGACGCGCAGCAGTTAAGGAATCAGTATNAACAAAAACAAAAAAACACAAGACAACGAAACCATTCTGATGCACACATTCGAATTTTTAGACAGTAAATTCGTCATTTGCAAATTTATAGACAGTTAATGTGTGATTTCGGTATTAGGGACAACAATTCAAATTGTATTATTTGACAATAATACATATAATGAAGCTATTGTCAAATGGTTTTTGTTTTTCAACTCAATTGGGTTAAAATAAATATTAACTTGGTCCCAAATAAGTGCGGCTTATATTTCTCTGAGTTTGATATTTTAAAGTCAACGTGTGCCATAAAAAGAATTCCATGCCGGTCATTGAGAATCTGGATGACTCGTAAAAAAGTTTCCAACCATGTTATTTCAAATCCATTGTTAGTTAGTGGCATGGAATTCAGTTACAGACTTGTCACTTCAGCATTTAACTTATTAGACCAAAAATATGTCCAGATTTTTCTCCTCAAAATAGCCATTATGACTTATCGGACCAAACTCGGCCAAGATCCGAAATTTGTGTCACGTTATAAGGTGTCAAGAAATGAGTTAAACAACTGTATTTCATAAATTACTTTTGTTCTGGTTGGACAGAACAAACAAATGTTTGGCATTTAAGGAATCAGTATGAACAGCCTAATGTGGGAACAATGGATGCTCTGATATTATGTAGTGTTAACGCTGCAAATGTTCAAATATTTCTTTTCTAAACACTCCAGATCTTCATGGCAGTTAACTCTGCGATTCTTAATCAATCATCTTTGATATAAAGGATTTGTTAACAGCTCTTAACTCATTCGATAACGGTTCTACTTTGTTACAAAACAAAGAATGGCTAAGTGTTCACTTCGGATGTCATTAATTTTAGTAATTTCAAGTTGAAAATCACGACATCGTCTGAATTGGTATAAAGTACAAACTGGCTATTGAACAGCGGGAAAACCAGGAAAAATGTGTACACGAGGTGCGCCGTTATGTTACAAAATTTCCCGTTCGTCGCGTTATCTTACATTTTTTTTTGCAAAAAAATTCCAGCATTATTGTCCACGCACTACGCCGTTATGTTACATTTTTTTTTATTTGTTTTTGTAACATAACGACGCACCTGGTGGACTGAGTTTTGCAGTTTTTTCGCACGAAGGTCAAGTCAGTTTTTATCACATAAATCATGGCTTTCTTGGCTTTTTTCGAGCGCCGCTGGTTAATTTTTTTTTATAGAAATCATGTTTTTGTGTACTTTTTTTTCCATAAAATCATGTCTTTTTGGACTTTTTTTAAGCCAGTCCATTTTTTTCGATGAGACTTTAAAAAATCATGAGAGACACCATATTTCGTTAACCCCTGGAAATGACATAGAACATTGAGTTATTTGATCTACAAAAGTTCGACCGATTGATCTTTGACCTATTCCCCTTTATTCTTATTACTGTAGCGCTATCCAGCTTATAGTTCATACCGATTCATACGGGCCGGAATTCACTAGGTTGTTAGCATCAATAAGTGGCCTCATGCCGTGCGGAAGTAACTTATTTAGTTTATAAGTTATAACCACTATTAATTTGTACCATTTAAAATAGTAACCAGTGTAGTTAACCGCCACTATTGTTATTTACCGCCATCATAGTAGGTCGGGCAAAGTGCGCACCTAGTGGAGTACAAATCAATTAAAATCAACTGTGGCTTCCGTTAAAAAAAAACTAACTACTTAACCTTGCATTTAACTTTTCAGTGAGAGGAACTTAATGAAAGTGGGATTTTTTTTAATTAAAAATGAAAAAAAGCACACTTTCATAAAGTCCAAGTGTTATTAGGGTTGATTCAGATTTGCAAAATTGGGGTTCTAGAGATTTTTTTAAACAACGTTGATATTTGATGACCTGATGATTGTAAGGACCGTTTATTTTTAGGAGATTTATTTTTTCTCGTTTTCTAACCCCAAATAAGGAAAAAAGAACTTATATTTCTTCCAACAAGCAACGTTCTAATCAGCTATTCAGGTTCGATCAAGAACAAATTCGAACCACTGAAAAAAAACTCCAACTTGAAATCGGAATTATTTCCGCAGTAGCCGGAATTATTTTTTGTCAATTATATCGTTTCCCATGATTTCGGTGAAATAATGCCGATTTCATCTTAATTCCGGACTTTGAACCGGAAATCTATTTTTATAAAAAATATATACATGATAATGGACTCATTTTTTCATTTGCTCGTTTTGCGGAATCGTTGCGCATGTAGATTGAATTTTCAAAAATGTGGTTAAATGATTAGATAAAATTATTAGGAGCCAATTTTTTTGTTAAATTAGCACGCGTATATGATGGATTAAATGTTAATTGATTAAAAAAGTTCAAGCGCCATTAATACAATTAAACACAATTAAACACAATTAATTAAAAAAAAATCAAATTCATATCGATCAAATTTACGGCAATAATAATCAAAAGCTAAAAAAACGTAAAACCGGTTAACTTGAACCGGTTTGGTCGGATCGGTCCAATATTTTTTTTACACTATTATTATCATATATTTTGTACATGATCTGAAAGTTTGCGGGTGCTCAGCCTCTTATTTTTTGTGGTCGGGGTCCCAGGCGGCATACCTAGCCATTATTGTTTTAGAACTCAACACGTTTTGACACTGTAGATGAAGAATTTACTCGTTATACATAATAATATAAACGTTTGTAATTCATGTGGTTGCCCGACAATTTATTTTCATAAATCTTTGGTTGAAATTAACAATTAAAGAAGGCGTATAAAGTCTTTTAGATAAAATATATTGGCTTCCGACTTGTAACAAAAATCTTACGGAAAAAAACGCNTTACAATTTTATTGATGTCTACTCATACTTAATTTAAAAGTCTGTAGTTTGCCCGAGATTTTTAGCAGACTTTTAATAAAAATCGACCTTCTGTCATAATTAATTATGTTATTAAGTGCCCTTAAGGTCTAATAAGAATAAGGACTAGACAGTCTATCTTTAAAATTAAATTTACGCTCCTATGACGAATTAAAGAAATAATCGGACATTTTTTCATTTTATAAAAAGAAAACGTTTTCATTTTTTTGATGAATAATTAACGCTTGCGGTCGAATAGAACAAACGAAGCCAGTTTTACTTAGAAAGGATTTTTTATGCAATAGAGCGATTCTATCACGTAACGTGTTGCAACAACATGGCCTATGATGAGTTTTTGAACTTGTAAGATCAATAATTAATCGCAAAAATCTATTAATGAAAACCGCAACAAGTCCAAATTATTGAGACCAAAAGCGCCTATATGCACATTACATTTTGAGGGACCACTTTTTTCCACGAAAGTGTTTTTTGGACAAAATTCATCGAATTCGGTTTCTTCAAAACACCGAGGTGCCTACATTTAGATAGGGATTCAGTTTTTTTAATTACTGTGTGTTTCTGATAAAGTGGTAACTGGTTAGTTTTCTAGCAAAATAAAATCACCTTATTCTAGCTTCTAACCTAAAGATATCTTGACTATTGGCCTTTGCCTTTTTTGACACCAGGGCTCGGCATAATTTTTTTTCTCGAAAAAACGAGAAACAGTGTGAGCGAGAATATTACTAGTTAAATTGGAACCTACCGACATTTTTAGCCTCACAGTTTGAATTAGTCTAAATTGTAACGTACGGTAAATGTGATAGAAATGTGAAGAAATTTTAATTCTTAAAAATAGCCTTTTTTCAAATTACCTTCCTCGTTACACTCTAGAGGAATTCCAACTTCATTTACAAAAGGAACGATATCCCCATCTTAAATACAGTTCATCAAAAGGTGTAGCACCAAAACGTTTTATACATGTAAAGGTAGGCATTTATTAACTCAAGCGTATGCGGGAGTTAACAAAAACAATTTCATAATTCATTTCACAAGATGCATGACATATATATCTGTGATTAGATGCGGAGCAAGAAAACGAGACCAGCATCATTTGTTGATTATTCGTCTAATTCTTTCATTACTGAGCGACTCGGGTTTAGTTTAAAACTTCGAAATAGAAAAAAACGTGGCATTTTAAGGACAGCTAGTTTTGCACATTTTTTGCGGTGAATCTTAACAATTCGGTATTTTAACTCAACCGAAAATAAAGCTTAATCAATAACTATAGTAAAAAACTACTGCGGTAAAAAAACGACTGCGATTATGCCATTACGGCATCGCCTTCTAAGTGAAACATAAATGTGGGTTTTTCTTCCATGTATATAAAGTACAAAGGGGTCTGGTTATAAGGTCTGAAGTTGTGACTGTTATAAGGTAAAGTCAGTTTTTCGACATGCTACAGGGTTATAAGGTCTGATATTTTATCCGTAATAAGGTCTCGAGGTCTTTTTTGAGACTGAGGTCGAATCAAAAAATCTTTTAAATCATTTTTTTACGTTTTTTATATGCATCTTATATTCAATATTTCAATAAGACCTTTAAAACCCATTTTTTCGTATAATCCTAGTTGTCCTATAAAATGAACCCACGGTATAAAAAAATCGAAAAATAGAAGCCGTTTTATAGCGGTGTTCTATCTTAGGTTCCATTGTTTATAACTCCTTACTGGGCATGATGCTGGAAAAGGACACTTCTTCTTCCTCTCATGTTTCAAATGCTGATTATTCCTTGATAGAATGCACGATTCGGGA
>SCLG01000564.1:0-32390 GCA_004367875.1 Oikopleura albicans | reverse complement strand
CTGGAAAAAGACTGCGATACATTGGAGAATGAGGCCAATCGGCTGCTGATGATTAATAAGGATCTGCGCTCGTCAATGCACAATGGAAATTGCACGATTAGTGATGAGTTTGCGTCGGCGGTGGGAAATGAGGACTCGTTCGCCGCCGAGTTAGATAAATTTACCGATGCCGAGGCGATCGAACGGCCCGGGCCCGAAGGGGAAGAGGTTAATGACGAGGGCGACGCACAACCCGATATCAATTGGACCAATGAACCAGTACCCAAAATAACCAGATCAAAACCAGAACTGAGCGAACGAGACAGACCGCGATATACACTTTATGAACTTGAAGAAGTACTAAATGAAAAAAATAAGTTCAAAGGTTTGAATATCAGCAGGTTTTGATTTTTTTTTCGATCAATTACACGTTATTCAGGTTGATTCACCAAATTGTATCTGTACACAGGGTGCGCAGTTATCTTGCGAACTTGGTCTTTGAAAAGTCGCAAGATAAGCGTTTTTCGCAAGATAACTGCTTAGTGCATATAATATAATAATTTTAAATCCCGAAAAACAAAATTCTGAAAATTTACTATTAAGCGTACGAGCGGCAATTTTCGCAAGATAACTGCGCACCCTGTGTATAAAATATAGTTTTATTAGCGGCTACGAGTTCGGCTACAAAACTTATTTTTGTTTTTAAATTCCTTTTAGACCAAAAATGAAGAGTTTTCTGGCGTAGTATCATTGGCGTACTCTTTTATATCACCGGTAAAAATCTGGTTTATATTACTAAAATTGGATAATTTTCGACTTTGACCGGTTATAAAAACTCGTACGTCAATCCTTCAACTTTTGACCATTCTTTGAAATTTGAATCAAATTTTTATCATGATCTAAGAGGAGTTTAAAAAATTATTGGTTGCTGGCGGTGAACAAACTCGTCTTGCTTAATGTTACTAGAGTATAAATAGATGTTTTATGTTATTCAAATTTACAACTTTGAATTTTTAACGTTCATAAATTAGAACGATGTTTCGTGCTGGAAGAAAAATTGCGCGAAGTGACTGGCGATGATACGATCACATGGAACGGGCTCTCGATTAACGATCTCGAATCGGTGGAAACCTCGACGGGCACACGACTCCGCAGCGCCACCAATCCGATGTCGCTGTCGGTCACCGACCCAGACGGCACCGGCTCAGAAGGAACAATCCGAAAATTGATGACCCGCCTATTCAGGAGTCCAAGTCAGTATAAATCGATTAATCCCGATGCGGGCGGTTATGTCCGTTCCGAAGTAATTGATGATGAAATATCACCACCCTAACACTGCTTTATTTATTTATTCGCATGTCGGTGATATATATATTTATATAATTATATTTGTGCATGTATGATTTTAACCCCTCCTCAGCTTGACTCGCGGGAAAGTTAGTTTCATTTTTTTGTGGTAAAATGAGGTCATTGTTACCCTAGGGGTTACATTTCATGTGAAGAGCTTCCTTTGGCCGACTTATGTAAATTGTGGAAGGAGCAAGCGCATTTTGGCGTGACACATTTTTTTAAAGATTTTAACCATTGATCTATTTAACTCCCATTTGGTATTTTTGGAGTACCAGTCAGTAATTAAGTATCGCAATTCGTAGGCAAGATCTGTAAGGGATAACGGTGAAGGGTACTTTCGCGACCATTTGTGGTCGCGAAAAAACCCGTTTATGAGCACTTTCGCGACCACACAATTTGGTCGCGAATCGTTGTTTAAAAGATGGTTTCGCGACCAAATGGTGTGGTCGCGAAAGTACCCCACTCCGGGAAAGCGGCAAGCTTTGAATTCAAAATTTTAAATTGTATTTTATGGAAAACTAACTTTGTTGAATAGAAAAATACAAATAATGATTCAGGATTAATGTACCGACTGGTTTTGTACAACGCAAATTTAGTTCTGCATGACAACTTAATTATATTAAATTTGTGATCAAAAAATATGTAATTCGTAAACAATATTAATATTCTGCCGGAATGACTTCATACTCGCTTTCTTATTCAAGTTCATAACAAATTATCTAATTGCCATTTTATATTATCCATAACGTATTAACGTTAACTCTCAGGGTTATCTTAAAGAAATGGTATTTATAGTAGGTTGAAAATTCTTCAGTATTTTTGTTGACCGCTTTATGATCACCGCTAACAAATTTGGAATATTGGTTGAGAACTTAATTTCTGTAAAAATGTAGTGTAATTACACTCACCAGTCATGATATAACCTATGAAGATGTTACCCTGAAAGTTAGAACCCAAAACACCTATTACTTCTATATTGACCAAAGTTTTTATTTTTATTTTCTGCGTAGCTGAAACGAACGATATTGTCAAAACCTAGCACAAGAAAAAAACCAAATTCTTCATCAAAATTTGTAAAAAAAATCTTATCGTCTAACAAATGTGAAATTGACATAATCAATACTTCTGTAAATAATATTCTGATTACCTAAGTGAGTAGACTACACACGTAATAAAACTAATGTTTGAGATACATCTTGTATTTCATGGACGGCTGTAAGGAATTTTTTTGAAAGTAATTGTATCTTTTTAGGAAGTTTTTTTTCGAAAAAAGTCAAAAACAAACATTTATTAGTGAAATTGTAAGGATTGGCGCATCACTAAGGAACTTATTCCTCAAATCGTATTTAAGGGTTAACTCTACTACGTCGCGTTACCCACTTTTTTCTGCATATTGGAACTCAGTGGTTAAGTCAAATTTCGAATAAAAAAGATGCAATTACCCCAGTTAATTTGAAAATAATCATAAAAATAAAGATAGCTGTTTAGGAAATTCTGGATTAAAATTTTCGAATAATTCGATAACTTTACAGTTACAAAATTTACATTAACTTTGTTGAGTATTTTTTGAGAATTGGGCTGTAATATTTTTTATTTTATTTCTCGGTTTTACAGTGTAAACAAAATAAAAAAATATTTTAGCCTACTAGTGGTAGTCCAGTAGATATGAATTATTGTTTTCTTAACTATCAGGGGGGAGGCGTTTTTGGGAACCCAAAGGGGGGAAATGCGTGTAAATAAACACGCACTTAAAAAATTCACAATAATTCGCAATAATTCAAAAAAAACTGGTAAAGCCAAGTTGTAGAGCTCGTCAAACTACGTCGATCTGACTATTCAATAATTGATTTGGGCCACCAGGGCCCCCTAGAGAGCTGTTTGCAATTTCCAACCTACGCAAAAAAACACCGAATTTTCTCGATTGACCAATACCCGTTTTGACCTACGGGCCCTCCATATGCCTTAAATCGACGAAAAAACCAGTTGCGTGTCTATTTACACGAACTTCCCCCTGTGAGTTAAGAAACTACCATTGTCAGTAAACTGACGGTCCGGCGGAGTAGAGTTAAATAACAATCTTGCCATCCGCGTTACCTCTTGCAGTAGTGTACTCCCTTATTGCTCGTTTCATACTTGTATTCATTCAATTGTTTGTTGCTGCTGCAATTAATCATTCATTTTTTATCACTTTGATGGAAAAAATTATTCTCTTCAAAAGAAACCAATAAACAGATCTGTCTTCCATCTAAGCTAATAAAACAACAAAACTATCAACGTGTTGTCACCTGTGTTTACTTTTAAGAAATTTACGCACGTTTCATAAATGGCAGGTCGTAGGATTTCTAATCAATGAACGGGTTCCAACGAGGGCCGGAACAAGATTACATGCGTTGTTAGCAATAAGGTCAGCCTTTTTGACAGCTATTAGGTCAACCATTTTGGCCGCTATACCGGTAAGGTCATCCGTTTCGAGGGGTATAATATGAAGTCATTTTTATATAGAACCATGTCGTTTTTAACTTTCTTAAAAGAAGACAAGAATATTTATGTTGGTTATACAGATCGTCAGGCAAATACGAACTTTTTCATTTCTAGGGTTAAACCTCCCCTAGGTCCCCCTCCCCTAGGTCCCCCAGGTCGCTGTAAGTATTATTTATGTTGGGTATAAGATCAACTCAGTTTTTAACATACATTTAAGGTCAAGTCAGTTTTTGGCGGAAAAAAAATTTATTTTGGGAAAAAGTTGGTACAGTAAATTTGTTAACAAATAAACATCAATTTTCGAAATCGTCCATGAGTGGTCTCTGCTAAAATTTGTTAGCGTACTTGTTTTCCGTTATTTAAATTTTTATAATCATCAGAAGGCTTCAAAGTAACTGCACAATAAATTTCATGTTAAGGATTGTCTTCTGGAAGTTTTTAATGTGGAAACATTGTAACTTAGAATACAGTCTTAGATTCCATAAGGGGCGCTTCCATAACGGCCGTTTATCCCATAAGTTATGGGCCATAACGGTTACTTTTTTACGCAAAAAAAAACAATTTCCTTACACATATTGTAAAGTGCCTTGACAGTCATTACAAGGTAATGGAAAATCCCATATTTTCTTGGAAGCCATTGAAAATCAAGTGTTAGAAATTAAACATTAGAATATAAATTCGTCACAATATCTGTGGTCGAATTTGAATTTTGTAAAGATGTAGAATATCCATGTAAAATTTTGTTCGGGATGTAATGTCAATAGACCGATGCCGTTCGCGGTTTTCCCCCGCAAGATGTTTCTAAAAATTGAAATATTGTATCGAATCCAAATTTTGAATGCAGCGAATGCGTTAACATTTGATGTCACTGAGTTCTTTCGATTTCGTGACACGTCCGAATCAATTACACAAATTTCACGAACATCGCCCTCGCTTGTTTTATATTATGAAAAATAGTTTCTCTTTTCAAGTTTAAAACTTGAACCCATATCATATAGGCCATATCATATATGGCCCATATGTTACATCAATATGATGTTTTGACTCAAAACTTTTGAGTATAGAAACGAAATTTTATTATTTTTATAAACTTAAAATTTACAGTCTTGAAGTTTTGGAAAAAAAAATCCGAGAATCCAAATGTTCCAAAATTGGAGTATATGAGCTATATTGTTTATAGGTTTAAACTATAAATTAAAAATTTATGTTCGTTTGCCGTTGTTAGAAAGAACTAAATAGTACTGGTGCGGGTAACGAGTTTGTCACCGAGCTGAACGGGACTCGTCGTTTATTGAGTTCTGTGACTCGTCAATATACGACGAGTCCCGTTCAGCTCGGTGACAAACTCGTTACCCACACCAGTAGTACACTAAAAATCAATTCAGAAAACGGAATTTCAGGATCGATAAACCCATTAGGGCCGCTTTTCAACAAGCAAAAACGGCACTAATGTGAACGAGGAAATGACCAAAGCCAGTTATAATTTAGCAAATGTCGGCACAAAAGGTAAAGTCAGGTTTATATTTGACTGTATACTTTATTATTGTAGAAAGGGTTTTTATACAGTGTGAGTTACAAAAGAAAAGTTAAAAAAGGAACAGCAAATATAGTACTCTAGTATGCGTAGAAAGGGGATGTAGAGGCAGAATAATTTTTGACGCTTTCAAGGTGTGATTCATCATTTACTTGCCATACCCCTCGTTATCGCCCCCTGTGNTCGATAAACCCATTTTTCAACAAACAAAAACGTCAGTAATGTGAACGAGGAAATGACCGAAGTCCGTTTTAATTTAGCAAATGTCGGCACAAAAGGTAAAGTCAGGTTTATATTTGACTGTATACTTTATTATTGTAGAAAGGGTTTTTATACAGTGTGAGTTACAAAAGAAAAGTTTAAAAAAGGAACAGCAAATATAGTACTCTAGTATGCGTAGAAAGGGGATGTAGAGGCAGAATAATTTTTGACGCTTTCAAGGTGTGATTCATCATTTACTTGCCATACCCCTCGTTATCGCCCCCTGTGCCCTTATCATTCATACAAACGTTTTTCATGGCCGTCAGATCGTCGAGGAGTCCCCGCGAGCGGTTTTCCCAGGCACCGAGTTTTGGACAGTCTTGAATGGTCGGATCATTCCAGACGGTTGCCATAAACTTTCGACAGAGACCTTCTAGTTTATTTACCAGGCTCGCCTTGGGTTTGTTACCGCCGCCGTACGAAGCCTTGCCCTCGAAGTCCTCGTCCATTTCGGCCTGAATGGCTTGGAATTGATTTTCGAGCTCGTTGTCGTCGTTGGCTTGGCGACGCTTTCGGTATGGCATTTGGGGACCGCCGGCACTTTTTGGTTCACATTTGCCAATGTTGTAGTGGTGCACGGCATCATACATAACCTACAATACAACAGTAGTAAACTTCACTTTTATTCGGGCCATTGGTTATCGCAACCAGAGGTCGGCACATTGGATGTTTTTTCCTACCCGACCCGACCCGGAAACCGCGGGTAAAACACGGTTTTTTGAGTCGGGTCACAGACCCGAGCTAAATTCGAGCTAGGACTCCGGGTGGGGTCACAGACCCGACCAAAAACTCGGGTCAAAAAACTCGGATCTAGACCCGAGCAAAAAAGTTTATCCAACCCGCACCCGACCCGATTCGGGTCTGGAAAATTCGGGTCTGGACCCGAAACCTAAATGTATTTTAGCTAAATTTTTCGTTGATTTCATATTAATTACCATATGTTTTGTCATTTTTTGCAATCGTGGTTTTTGTTTAAGACACGAATTACTCTTTTACTTTTTAAACATTGGCTTCGTTAAACATTGACTGAAGCCAAAAGTTAGATTAATATGTCTTCTAGTTCACTACGTTGATATAATTTCAACTCCCTTTTTAAAACTCCTGGAGCGCATGCAATTTTTTGCCGCAAAATTTCTCGATTTTTGACCCGAATATGCTACGGGTCTTGACCCGTCTTTAACCCGTCTAGACCCGATTTTTCCCGAGTCGGGTATTAAAAAAAACTGTATATCCGACCCGAGTTAGACCCGACCCGAGTCGGGTTTTGAGCTCGGGTCCAGAACTCGGGTCTAGACCCGAGTAAAAATAGCTACGCGACCCTTGTCCTACCCAAGTCGGGTATAAGCTAAGTTAAGCCAAGGTAAGTTTAGACCAATTTTCCAGAAACGGTCGTTTTTCCCAAAAAAGTGTTTCCAAAACGTCGCAAAATAAACAAAACATTTTCCAATACTTCACTAAGCTATTTAAGAATAACAATACAGTTAATTCAAATATTTGTTTGCTACTGAAAGTATTTTGTTCCTTGAATTCAAGGCTTGAAATNCGTCCCTAATGGGTTTAGGTACTAGCTGATGTACTACAACCTATTAATCACACTTTTTTTGAAGTTTTCAGACGAAATATTGTGTTACCTTGTTTAATCGGAAAATATATTTGCTGATTTTTCCACTTGGCGGATGGCAGTAAAA
Organism: Oikopleura albicans; assembly: GCA_004367875.1. Classification (NCBI taxonomy): domain Eukaryota; kingdom Metazoa; phylum Chordata; class Appendicularia; order Copelata; family Oikopleuridae; genus Oikopleura; species Oikopleura albicans. Next base: position 25,097 of record SCLG01000564.1, on the reverse strand, counting down.
TGCTTTTCGCATAAAGTACTCGCACTTGTCCTGTGCGTTACTGATGCGCGTGTCCAAGTTAGCTGCGCGTTGACCATCGCCCGGGTTTTGACCAAGTGTGCCGGTTGCAAGAACGAAAAAAGCCGATAATCTCATTGCTATTGAATTTGTATTTAATAATGTTTTCGTTATGTGTTGAATTGAAAGCAGTGCGACATTTTTATATTCCGGACTCGAGGAGTTAGAATGGTGGCGCTCGCCATTGGTGGTGCTGAAAATTAGTCAAAAAACACAAAATCATTTTTTGATCAGTTCCTTTCCCCTTTCTTTTTACGCTGAATAATATTTTTTTCATAATCGATTCCAGCTAAATTATCAAATATGCTGAATAAAATACGATCAGAATAGATATGGTGTTGACCTTTTTTCGTGGCGATTTTTTTTTTCTTTTTTTTTGGCAAATTCGATTCTAAGAATTTGTTTGGGGAAATATCCGGTCAATTTTACGGGAAACATAATTGGATTTATTAACTCATAATTATTCCATAACGTGTTCAAGACAAAGAATTAAACGTACAATGGTTCATAGAAAAACAGTCCTTACTCTAGGAGTCCTAGACTAGGACTATTTTTACTGTCGAAAATAGCGTTTTGGACCTTCTATTTTGCGAAAAAACATTCCTTGTGTGAGTAAGGCCTGTAGGTCAGTGTTGGAAAAGTTGGCCAACGCNTTTTTGATCAGTTCCTTTCCCCTTTCTTTTTACGCTGAATAATATTTTTTCATAATCGATTCCAGCTAAATTATCAAATATGCTGAATAAAATACGATCAGAATAAAGATATGGTGTTGACCTTTTTTCGTGGCGATTTTTTTTCTTTTTTTTTTGGCAAATTAGATTTTAAGAATTTGTTTGGGGAAATATCCGGTCAATTTTACGGGAAACATAATTGGATTTATTAACTCATAATTATTCCATAACGTGTTCAAGACAAAGAATTAAACGTACAATGGTTCATAGAAAAACAGTCCTTACTCTAGGAGTCCTAGACTAGGACTATTTTGACTCTCGAAAAGAGCGTTTTTGGACCTTCTATTTTCGCGAAAAAAAAATTCCTTGTCTGAGTAAGGCCTGTAGGTTAGTGTTGGAAAAGTTGGCCAACGCTCCAAATTCCCCCAACGCCTAACGTAAGCCTTTGCAAACGCTCTAATTTTCCCAAATTCATGCGCAAACGTTTGTTAACGCTTGAATTTTTCTCAACGCTCCCAACACGTTGGGAATAAAAATGTCCCGAACGCGTTGAGAACATTTCCCCAACGCCCAACGTTCTCAACACTGATGCTTTAAGCATCCGTTAATAACGGATAAGCTGGAAAACTATTTTAACCGAGGAAAAGAACATGTCAAAGAGGAATATGGAAAGATAAGAGGGTGAAACACTACAGCGTTCCTACGTGTACAAACGTATTGCCTTGAAATTTAAACCTTTTTTCTAATTGCATTTGGTATTGAAGAGTTAAATAAAACGTGAAGAATAAAATTACGGCCTGAATGTTGGAACATGTCGATTAAAAAAAAACGAAAAGATCAGCCTAATTGATGAACATGTAGGCCAAAATCGATTTGGCTTGGATCGCACTGTAGTTGCGGCTGTTGTTGATGGTGTTAAGCCGTCCAAACGAGCTCAAACGCCGCCTAGACCCTAGAAAGCAGTTTTAGAAAAGACGATTTTTACTTTAAAAATTGGACAAATTTCAAGAACCGAAGTAATAGCCTCGAAATATCTCGTTTGTGGCAAATTAGAAAAGAAGAAACAAATTCAAAGAAACTTTTGAGATAGGTTTCACCGTAGACTTGACAATGTAGGTAAATACTCATGAGCGGAAATACCATAACGTTCGTTCAATTTAATATAATTTAATTAATGTAGGTACTACCTTCTCAAAATAAAGGAATCTTCATTTATTGGTTAAAAGGCCTGTGAACTCTCTGGACAGAGAGTAGGCTTTGAAATTTAGCTTTACAGGCCCTGTAATACAGGGCGTCGGTTAAAAGTAAAAGAAAAAATGAAAGATAACTGCGTCGGCGGGAGAAAAAAAAAATGAGGGGGTTAATTAATATTAATTATCTTTTAATATGAAGATCTGATTGATCTGCGCGCCTGCGTTCTTCAAATATTTTTATACGATCTATAAAATTATGTGTCAGACTGAAACTTTCAGTTAAGTTTTTCAAAAAAAAAAAATATAAAACTTACTAAAAGATAACTGGGCATGTGTTACTAAAAGATAACTGGGCATGTTTTCTACTCATACGTTGTTCGGTTTCAAAAATATGAGTAGAAAAAAACGTTGAAGCGCGCGCGGCTTAGGCGTGTCGTGATTGGGCATGCTCTCCTCAAGAGACGGGCCAATGGGAGCGGAGCAACCTGCATAAGTAACAAATGAAGTCTTTGGCTTTTTTAAATATTTACCAATGTACTTTGTCTTTTTATATTAAGTTGTCGTTGTTGTTTCTTTGCGCTGGTTTGTTAGGGTATTTAAGAAAGCAGTGAAATTAGCGTTTCCAAAATATCTGAATTTGACAACGGGCCACTATGTGAATTTTGGGTATTTCCGGAATCCAATTATCTGACAATGGGGCCTAAACTTCTAATTGGCTTAGGGTATTAATGTTAAAACTTTAATATTTCAAAACTTAATCGATAAAACCGCTAACACGTTACGACCGATCGATTTTTATTTAAAATTTTAAAATGAAAAACGTCAAATCGAAAATCCAATTTATTAAATAATTATGAAATAACATTTACGACGAATCCGAATATCCATTTAAGCATTGCCTATTATGCAAAAAAATATGCTCTAGACACCCTAATTATGAGCGATGTAATACAAAAATCAATTCGGTTCGGCGCGTACAATAAAGTTAAAATATTTAAGGGGTGCATAACTGGATCTCAAAATATCGGCCAAGTGGGGCCAAACCGCGGCGACAAGTCAAGTGTGATGATTATAGAAGCGACTTTGAGCCATTCCAAAAAACGTCGCCTCAGCGCCAAATCGCCTTTCCAACTGTGACGGCCAGTTCTGCGCACACTAAAGCGCGCGCCCAAAATGACAAACGTCGTCAAGTCCGTTTTTCGGATAAAAAAATGTCATCACATAATAGGGTGTCTGCGGGACGCGCTTTCTAACAAGTAACTTTCTTATTCTCCAATTTTAATACCAATCATTTATGTCTAGACAGTGTGCTCCTAGACATTGGTAAGCCTTTCTATACTCCAAAATGACATTTGTTAATATTTTCAAAAATAGAATACAGGGAAGTTCGATTGGAGCGAAACAATTGACAACGAAAGTGTCAACTCGTTACCTCACCGACTGTATTATTAACTTCCAGGGGGAAGTGCGTGTATATAAACACACGACTTGTTTTTTCGTCAATTTAAGGCATATGGAGGCCCCGTAGGTCAAAATGAGTATAATACTCAATTTGCTGACTTTTTTACGTAGGTTGGAGATTTTAAACAGCTCTCTAGGGGGCCCTGGGGGCCCAAATCAATTTCTGAATAGTCAAATCGACGTAGTTTGACGAGGTATACAACTTCGCATTACCAGTTTTTTTTTTGAATTTTTGCGAATTATTGTGAATTTTTTAACTGCGTGTTTATATGCACACATTTCCCCCTACGGGTTCCCATAAACTCCTTCCCTCTGAGAGTTAAATCCATTAACCAGAGTTACGTAGACAACGAATTCCTGAGAATTCTATGAAAATTGAGAGTAAAGCTTTATGGCCGTGAAATTAGACTCATTCTCCGAGGAGACTCATTCTCTTGAGGAGTAATTAAGACGTTTGGATCAGGATAAAAATGTTTTATGTTTTTAAATTTGTCTTGGTGGGTTGTTCGGGCTTTAATTATGGTTGAAATTTTAGGCCTCCAATGTCGCGTGTTTCAATCCTTGGGATGACTCCCGAACGACTTTAGGACAAATGTGACCAATAGTGTAACTTTTTCCTTGAAAAGTTGAACTAATCGGCTTTGGCAATGGCATTTAAACCATATTAACTGCGGCACGGAGTTAGGCAATTATTTTGCCAAAACATTTGTTATTGAGCATCGGAAAGAGTTCATTACCAGCAGGTCTTATTCTGCAAATTAAAATTAATGTTTAATTTCAAAAACGTCTCCAAGGGTCATGTTTGACAAATAATAATTTCTTTTTGATCACGAAAGAATTTTAAAAGTGACGTGTATGAGCTTCCCAATTTGATTACAAATATTTTTGAAAGAGTCCCAATTTGGGACTCCCAAAGGACAAACGATTACGAAGGGGTCAAAAAATAGAGCTTTGCAAAATTGATGTACTAAACACTTATTATAATACATATGTATAATACCGTCAATTATGGAACTCGATAAGACTAGTCGCTAGTCGTGCTAACTTATATAATAATTTACAATCTCACAAAACGTGGTATTTAAAAAAAGTGCGGTATTTTAGAAATTTAATGAAGGCGCCGCTTATGCGCGAGCATAAACGATTTCAATCTTTATGACAAAATTTGTGCCAGACTGGAATAATTCTACAAAAACTAAAAAAATAATAAATTAGAATTACACGTCCAAATCAGTTAGCTCAGCATAAATGCAAAATTGTGACAGTTTGGCAAATGTGGCCACGCTTCTTTTCAAAGCTTCACAAATGACGCCTTACAAGGGTTGTTCAATGCAATTTTGGCCCCATTTTAAAGTTTAGACTTATAAGAATTTATGTAATGACTCAATTGATCTTGTCCGTCAATCATACATAATTATTTTGGAAAATATTGTTGGTAATAACGTAGCCGGGAATAAAATAAATTTGAATTGAATTTTTAGGACGGAGATTTTTTCAAAATTCAGTAAAATTCAGTAAAAACTCATTTTTAAAAGGCTAGGGTTAGGGTTTAAACATATGAAAGCGTACGTTGAACTAACTAAATTGAGAAATGGAAGATAACAAATGAAAAACATAATAAAAAGAAAAAGTCACATTCTGAAAAATTGTTTCTGTTTTGGCAGATGATTATTGGTTACACCGTGTCAAACAAAAACCACTCGTGATCGACCATGAATCGCTAAAGTTGAATTCTCTGCCCGCACTTTGAGAATTAAAAGAAAATTAAATTTGCTGAGGTATCAAAATCTTTGATTAAAAATTGCATTCCCGCATTAGCTGTTTATAAACGGTGAGTTCAATTATGGTATTTTTGACCGATAATAATGTAATTTATACTAACTCATAATATTAACTCATTAATTTATTAAAACAAAACTTTGTTCACATAACTGGTTAAGATAACTAGCCAGGTTAATTTAGGTTAGTTTAGTCTTACTTACGCCTGAAAGGGGGCGAAAATACTCAGAAATGGGTGCAAGTTTCATTATGGACAATAATTTCATAATCTATGGAATCGTACTTTCTCCTTGATTCATTCTTTTTAGCGCGAAAAAAGGTTTTAAGCCCAACATGACCACTAAACTGGGAAACAGAAGAATTATGTCTCTAAAAAAGGAACTACGCTGAGTTATGAACTTTTTAACGCTCACAACTCAAGAATCAATATAGACTTTACTGTAGATAAATGTTTAATTACACTCTACTGCTTATTTAGACTGTATATATACTCTGATTTGTTAGCATAAAAGTTCAGTCGTGATTTTACAAATCAACAATGATCAACAATTGATTACAGTTGTGATTATAGTTTGTACTGCCAGAATTGGTGACTGAAGTGGGATTCGAACCCACGCCTCGAAATGATTTGAGCGTAAAGTTTGGAGCGTAACCGACATTTGGGAATGAAAACTAGAAACTTATTATTCGTCTTTTGCTGAGCAACGAGAGAAAATAAAATTGCTGCAATTGCGAACACGTTTAGCAAATAAACCATTTCCAGCATAAAAACAGCCAAAAAATTTACTTTCAAAAAAACAACCAATAAAATTTAAAATATGGGAGACAACATCATCGAAGACATTGCATTGATGGACAACCTGCCAAAAAATTATCGGATTCTCAGTCGACGAAAACCGAATGAAATTGCACGATACTTGTATCTAATGCGACCGATCTAAGCGGCATTTCATAAAGAGTTGCAAGGATTGGTAAAATGTTTGAAAAAAAGCACAGAACAAGTGCCATCGGAACTTACCAGGAAGAAATTGGCAACGGAAACAGAGAAAACTGTTATAATCGCAGCTCGGCTTGGCATCGACATAACGTTCTTGGGTAGTTCGTCACTAGCGCCAACTTCGCATTCCAATTACATATTCAACATCGCCATCGGGTGCATACCGGCAAAAAAGGCAGCGGAAGTCGACACATTAGCCGTGTGGTATTTTGTATACAGCGGCCTCTCGATCAATCAGGTCCGGCCGCTTTTGGAAGGACGGGATTAACCAAGATATTTACTCCAGGATCTAACAAATAAGATAAAAACCGACCCGTTGGACCGGCTTAACATCCAAGCCATCAGTGGAACAACGGCATACGATAGAAAGAGTTTGGTGGTAAGAGCGATTGTTTTCAACCGTGCGATGCAGTTACGAAGATGTGTCTTCAATAAAGATAACAAAAGTATATAAAACGAGTTAAAACACAAAAAATATAACAAAAAAACCTTTAAAAATACGAGTGGGTGATTGTGAGACACCCTAGAATTTACTATACATAAATCTTTAATTACACTCTACTGCTTATTTGTTTGTCTCAATATGTACTCTGATTTGTTAGCATAACAGTTCAGCCGTGATTTTACAAATAAATAATTAAGTTTGATTCTAACAGGCAATTCTGATCAAATTTGGACAATTTTCTCAATATAGTTAGCCTGTGGAGGAGTTATTACGTAACATCTGTATGTATTAAGATGTATGATCTAAACCACCTGTTTTATGAATCATAATTTATGAAACAATCGTATTTGTATTTTTGAATCATTAGAATCATTGGAATAAAAGAAAATCCACATTGACGTGTACATTATAGTTTATTCCACATTAGCAAGAATTGGGCAATTTGCGCTGACATGAGTCAATTTTTCACTGCGCGGTTTAAACATGCGGCTTTTTTGATCTTGTATCATTTTTTTTTCTTTTCCATTTTGTTTCTCTTTTTCTCCCCTTTTTATTTTATGCTTTTTAAAAAATTGGACTATTTCTGCACAGACTGCGTCGGAAACACGGTGCTTATTTCATTAAATGTCGTCAGAACCAAACTAAACTGTCTTAGCTTTTTGACTTTCCAAAGCCAGTTTTTTCGTTGCAATCGCAGTGGTTAAAAGGTTGAAATCAAGGCTAATTTAGATTATTTGGGCAAACTCGTACACAGCGGCAACATATATTTTNCTCCGTTAACCGAACTATTTGCCGTTAACCGGCAGGTTTTCAAAAAAATTTTGGTGCCGGTTAACGGCGCACCCTGTGTATATAAAACGAGTTAAAACACAAAAAATATAACAAAAAAAACCTTGTCTAAGTCTGTGCTGTCACAGTCTAGAGAATAATTTATTATGAAACAATCGTATTTGTATTTCTTGGATCATTAGAATCGTTGGAATAAAATAAAATTCACATTGACGTGTACATTATAGTTTATTGCACATTAGCAAAAATTGGGCAATTTGCGCTGACATAAGTCAATTTTTCACTGCGCGGTTTAAACATGCGGCTTTTTTGATCTTGTATCATTTTTTTTCTTTTCCATTTTGTTTCTCTTTTTCTCCCCTTTTTATTTTATGCTTTTTAAAAAATTGGACTATTTCTGCACAGACTGCGTCGGAAACACGGTGCTTATTTCATTAAATGTCGTCAGAACCAAACTAAACTGTCTTAGCTTTTTGACTTTCCAAAGCCAGTTTTTTCGTTGCAATCGCAGTGGTTAAAAGGTTGAAATCAAGGCTAATTTAGATTATTTGGGCAAACTCGTACACAGCGGCAACATATATTTTCACAGCTAAAATCAGTTATAGGGGGCATTAAGTTATTGTGACAATGCTTTCATTGCTATCGCGAAATTAATATTATCGTAAGGAATAATTACACACCGCTTATTAAATTTGCTAAGTAAATTAAAATTGTCAAGTAAATCAGTACCAAATTATTATTGAACATACACGAAGGCGACCGTTTTGGGCGCATTTGCGTACAATGTTATCTAGGAAATTGACCGTTAAGTACACTCAAATTCTGTAAATTAGAAACGAAAAAGAAACATTTTCGAGTGCTTGATACTGCCATCGCTCGGCGACGATTCATAATAGCACCGTAGTCCAGTTGGTGACGACCGAACTCAGCTCGTTTATGAAAAACTTCATTCATCTTGACAGCGGGAAGTTTACCCAGAAAGATGAGATTAACTAAAAAAAAATTGATGAAAAACCGCGAACGAAGTGAAAGTCTGAGCAAAATCAAAAACCACCTGAAAATGTAATGACATTTTTTCTTAGATTTTCCGAATAACTTCTGAAAATTGAAATTGTGGGATATCTTTGGGACCACATGGACAAGAATTTTCCCACAAACGAATCGCCCTCAAAAAAGAGTAACCGGTTAATATCCGTCCGAAATTAATGCCACTGCGGTCAAATTAATAGTCAAGCAAAAAAAAAAATGATCCGTGGTGAAATAACGCCTCATGAAAGAGTCACTGATGCTTCCATTATTAAGAATTAGGTTATTAAAAATGAGGGGCGTGAACGAATTGAGTCATTAATTTTTCATATTTATGCGCTGTCCCGATAATGTCCATTTGACTGCGGTTAGCGTCTGAGCAAATTTTCTAAAAATAAAATAATAATGAGAAAGCTAAACTTAGAGTGTTCCAAAAGTTTGGGAATATATATATAGTTTGGATATACATGCTACTGCTATACAGTACAGCCTTAACTTTTAATAATGCCATAACAATCACACAATGTGAACGTAATTAACGGAATAAATAGAAACACTTTTGTCATACAATATGACTCATACATTTACTCAATGCATCAATTACAGTCCTCGTGTCCAATTCGACAAATTCCAATTCAACAGGTATGGCCCATACCGTATTGCCCGACTGGGCAAGGATTTAAAAATGTTTTAATGACCCCAATTCGTCAAGTTTCCCATCACAGCAATATTTCTTCAGGTATTTAAACCTTGAATTAAAGTACCAAATTTACCCAGTTCTGCAAGTATACCCAGGGCCCGGGCCTGGGCTCGGCATTTTGAAGGGAAAAAATCCAAGCCAAGCCAAAAACGGTATACCGTATACCCCAATTAGACATGGATTTTTTACTTGGAGACGAGGACTGTATAACATACTCTTAAAGACCTGGAGAAAATTTTATCAAATTATCACAGACTGGGCGCGATCTAGAATTTTTAAAGCACACACTAAAACTTTACTAAGGGACATTGTAAATCAGTCATTTTTAACACTTACGACTGTGTATTACAAATAAAGTACAGAACCCGACCCAAAGGCTTTACAGTATAGGCTATACAGTTTTTGATCAAAAATTAGTAATGCGTTTGTCACGTGTTATCATGCTTTTTGGAACGCTTTCGGGTGTCGCGCTTTTAGTCTGGGACTGTATTAATTAATATTCTCCAATTTTATGTTTGACCTCCCTAATTATACTAATTTGCATTAATTTCGATTAAGCAATCGGAAGTCTTTCTATGCATTAACGCGTCTGCTCATTTGTGGCTTTTTTGAATTCATCCATTATTACCGAAGCTTAGCAAGTGCCCTGAAATCATGATCAGCCAATGAGAATGTCGTATACGACAAAATCTCCAATTACAAAGGCCCATAAATCCCCATTTTCGCAGGCTTTCGCGTAATTTTTTTGGCTAAAATGGTAGCGTTTGAGCCATAGATTATTATTTTTTATGTGAAGTTAAATTGCCATTCGTTGCCAAAAGTTAAATTTTGGCCAAGGCATTTGCTACCGAAGCTCAACGCTCGAAGACCGAAAGCGATGGGGAAAGATCAACGTATGCAGTGAACTTTTCAACGGCGCAAAATGGTTCGAAATATTAACCAAATCGGCTTGGATTCTGATACGGCATTNTTTACTAAGGGACATTGTAAATCAGTCATTTTTAACACTTTAAGTAATACGACTGTGTATTACAAATAAAGTACAGAACCCGACCCAAAGGCTTTACAGTATAGGCTATACAGTTTTTGATAAAAAATTAGTAATGCGTTTGTCAAGCGTTATCATGCTTTTTGGAACGCTTTCGGGTGTCGCGCTTTGAGTCTGGGACTGTATTAATTAATATTCTCCAATTTTATGTTTGACTTCCCTAATTATACTAATTTGCATTAATTTCGATTAAGCAATCGGAAGTCTTTCTATGCATTAACGCGTCTGCTCATTTGTGGCTTTTTTGAATTCATCCATTATTACCGAAGCTCAACGCTCGAAGACCGAAAGCGATGTGGAAAGATCAACGTATGCAGTGAACTTTTCAACGGCGCAAAATGGTTCGAAATATTAACCAAATCGGCTTGGATTCTGATACGGCATTATGGATGCCATTCAAAGGTCTGATTTATTTCACTTTTACTTTCTTTTGTTTGAAATATTATAAAAAATGACCCACAAATATAAAAGTCAATTTGTTGCGAAATTATAATAAAAATTTCTCCGAAAAAGTTTTTTTTACGAATAAAACTTTCTCGGAAAAAGTTTTTCACCGGGAAACTACAGGCTGGACGGTATAAAAAGGACCAATTGTTGACAANTGTTATGATTTTTCCAACAATAACAAAACCAAATATATTAATCAGTAAAAGCAGCTTGACGGCTTAGCTCAAGTCCCGGATGAACTTGAAGAAAATGGGATCTACGAGGGGCTGGCATTCGGTTGCTTGAGCTGGTAACAACTGGAAGCATTGTATTTCGACCACGACCTTGAAAGTTATTCGACTGGGGCCTTCTAGCCGGATTCGCATTTGTACTATTTCTGGGCGATTGCATAGTTGCTCTGAAATAAGTGTATGAATACATGAATCTAAGAGACAAACAGTCGTCACTTTATTTGAGGGAAAATTCTATAATATTATAATTATGAGTCAGCAGTGTCGTGATTCATATTTGTCTCCGATTTTTTTTTCAAGTAAGAAAAAAAATCACATCATTTTGGGAACATTTTACGCATTTTTATTAATGTTGGTTTGTTTTACGGAGAAATTCAAAGAATGTCTTCGTTAGTGTTGGGCTTATAAACTCAGATTCGAATTTTTTAATAGACGCATTTAGCGGTCGGTACCAATTGGACTACTTATTTTCCGAGCCCCAGAGTGCAGGAGCGTTTCTAGGCCATGAGTCACGGCCCGTGACCTTATAAATAACTCCTTAGTAGACAAAAGCGTTTGAGCAACTCTATTGTTGAAGTTATTTAAACAAGTTTCAGAATGTTTATAGGGCCCTTATATGATCCTATACTAAAACAGGGCCATAACTTATGTCCCATAAGACTAATTAAAGTCAAGAGGATAAATACTGGCTCAATTTATTACTTCTTACCGAGCAGGGTATGATTGTCTCCGTCTATCATTTCGGTAATCTTCTCCGGGACGATATTCTTCCCCTGTTACGTAATCAGACCCCTAGGCGGCCCTCTTAAAAAAGTTTTTTCTGAAAAGGGATCTTTTGCGCGTGAAAGAGTTAAACTTTGTAATAATGTTAATGATTATAGCTTATAATGTTAAATAATTAATAGGGTTATAATCAGTGTTGGAAAAGTTGGACAACGGTCGATTTTTTCCCAACGCCCAACGCACCAATTTTTCCCAACGCCCAACGTTTCCAACACTGGTTATAATGAAAAAAATAATATCCCATAGCTCGCACTTCTCGATTTGCTGCAGCTGCCGCTAAGGCAAATGTTTTAAATTTTGGTTGATTTGCTCGCGAATTTCGACTCATTGGTGGCGGAGCCTTTTGAAGTGCGTGACCCATTGAGCCACGACGGCTTTGACCGGGACCTTTCTGGCTCTGTGTCTTTTGTGAGCTTTTACCAACAATTTGAGTCCTTTTTTGACAATACGTATAACCGAGATATAAAACGCCGCCAACCGCTGCAATTCCCGCAAATGCACCAAAAACTTGTTTTCCCATTGAAGTAGTCCTCTAAATGCCCGAGTCTTTAAACAATAATGTCTTAAAGTATGATGTTTATGCAATAACAATCATAACGGGATTATAATCGTACAAAAAAAAACATAAAAAATCCTGAATAGGAAATGTTTGCGGTCACCCTATCCCTAGGAGTGATCTGATTGGCTTGCCTCCTATTTATTAAAGATGACAATGATTAATTTGTCCCATTTGATATAATTATATACTGCAATATACTGTGTTAGTAGAGCTCGGACAAGAACTTTCGACCTAATTTTGAAAATATGACAAAAAATGAGAATCCTGTGAGATTTTAGACAAAAAAAGGATTTAAAACTTAGACTGTTTTCTCAAAAAATATAATTTTTAATGGTAATATCACGTTCGTTAAAACAAAATACCGTCAAAAATAGTTTCGTTAAAATTTGAATATCAAACAACTTCGTCAAAGGTTTTGCGTCAAAAACTTCGTCAAAAATTTATTGACAAAAATCTGAATTTCGTCAAAAATTTGAGGTAAGTTTCAACAAAATATCAGATAGAACTTTGGTCAAAAATGTCGTGAAAATTTCGTCAAAGATATTTCGTCAAAAGTTTCGATGAAAAGACGTCTTAATTTGAGATAATTTTCGTCAAAAGTTGAAAATTGTATGAGTGACTTCACCAAATTTTTGACGAACAATTAGGTGAAAATTATATGAATTTATTCGTCACATTTTTCACATAAACTCCGAGTTAATTTTGAAGACTCGGCTCAAACTCGGCACATGTTTCGCCGACCCATTCTCCTGTTTCATTTTTGAGGCAGGCACACGATGCCCCACCCGCCTTAATCGAACATGTTGCATTGTTTAGGCACGGGTTTGCTGAGTCACACAATGAAGTATCGCATGTGCGTCCAAAATATCCGATCTTGCAATTACATTCATAAGGAGGGTCATTGGCGCGTGGGTCAAGTGACTCGCACATGGCCGTTCCGGTTTTATCACATGGATCTCGAGTTTGACAGGCATCCAGCTCAAGGTCACAATTCAACCCATCAAATAGATTATCACAAGTGCATATAAAACCTCTGAGTGGTGGTTGTGATCAAAATTACTTCAATATTATTTTAACCTAAAATTTATAGCCCATTTTACAACTTCGGCCACGCGGTGGCCCCGCACGAAACAGTATATTGTCAAGCCTAACTCGTGTTTCGCGCCACCGTGTGGGCTGCGTGGACTGTCAGTTTTTTCTTAAAATAATTATTTTAGTTTGGCATTTTATTGTGTTCAAAATTTTGAAATCAACTTTTATAATTTTTGTAGAATCTGAAAATTAATACAAAAACTTTACAAATTCACACATTTATGATTAGTTTGAATATTATCTGGATATTATGTTTCAATCTGGAATGCTGAGAAATTATATTCCAAATTGGTGCGCCGTTATCTTCCAAAAAATGAAAATAATGAGAGACAAGAAAGCTCAAGAATAACTGCACAGTGTGTAGGCGTTTTCCAATATAATCGCTGGAAATATGGAGAATTTTTAAGTAATTGTAAAATTTTTGTATTATTTTTTTAACGAAAACAAATATTTTATGTACAGTACCAATTGATTTTGTATGAGGTGCAATTGAGGTATCAAATAAATTTTACAAAATACAAAAGCGTAAAAAAATTAATGTTGATTCTGACATTTACAACCGTTATCCATTAGAATTTTCACAGGTGCCATTAACACATTTTTCGGAAATCGTACATTCATCGATATCATCTTCGCACAAAGTGCCTTTCAAGCAGCTATTTTTTTAGCTTTGACTCAGCACAACATAAAGTGTGTCAAAAATCACAAATAAATCGTCAAGTGCTTCTTAATAAAGTTTAAGAGGTTGCCCGAGTTTGTCCTAAAATTTAATCGTGAAAAGCGTGGTAACAAAATAAGTGGCTCATTCGATCATATACACAGGGCGCGTAAAAATAATCATGATAAAATAACTCCATTCCTTGCCAAAACTCACCACAAGTGCAAATAAATCCATCGTCATTTTCATCTGATTGGTCACAGACGGCGTCATTTTGACACGGTTCGTCAATACATGGGTCTAGTGAATGGGGTTTTTCGTTTAATAGAAGTTTTAAGTTAAATAGAATTCATATATTTTTCCGGTTCGTTGTGGAAATTACAATTACATGTACTTCTAATACACCCCCTGTAAGTTTATCAGGCCAACTTTTACATTTATCGGGCCACTGTGCCCGCTCATGCGTTTATCGGGACGCTTTTCCCCAATTTTGGTGTTACTCCGCCCACACACTGCGAATTCGTCGGGCCACCTGCGGGTTTATCGGGCCGGTTTTGGAAGGCGAAAGTGGCCCCTGAACCCGCAGGGGGTGTAATAAAAATAGGTCATTTTCTTTACTACCTTCTCTTAAACCTATGCAAAATTATATACAACCCTCAGCCTGCTAGAATAATTTCATAGGCTATTTGAAAGCCGGCTTGCTGAACTCCACCATCGGATATGAAGGTCAGGGTAACGGGTGCGGCACCGGTGTATGCGGGTTGAGGCGGGTTATCACCACACATTCTCCCCGTATTTCCGATTCCATTTCCAAAGCCAATTTCCAACGAATCCCAATTACAGCCATTTGGGTCATTTTCAATGCCAAAACCTTATTGATTGTTTTACTACTATATTAACACTTGTACTAATGTTAACATAGTAATTAACTGGAGAAAAATGGCGTTCGAACGCGTTCATACATACTGACATACTGATTATAAGGTCCAGCCCAAAAAACTGACTTGACCTTATAACCATCTTAATTTTTGTTCGACAATAAGACCTTAGTGGTCGGAAAAAGTTCAAAAAGACATGATTTTTTAGAAAAAAATGTAAAAAAAGACATGATTTCTATAGAAAAAATATGTGCGAGCGTAAAAAGCGTAAAAAGACATGATTTTAAAGATTTTTCCCCAAAAGATGATTCTCAAAAACGCTGACTTGAGTCACTTGACCTTTGTGGCAGAAAAAACTGACTTCACCTTATAACGATCACACCTTGGGACCTTATAACCAGACCTACATGTTACATGAGTCATGTATGTAACATATATGTGATTTGATTTAAAAAAATTATGTGTTTTCCGAGTATTATGAATCATAAGTTATGGTGTTAAAATAAAACATTCCTTGAATAAGGAGTGAAATCTGTGTGAGGTTCCGTAAGAAAAATATTTTAAAAGCACATAAATAGCAGTAACGAAATAAGTGTAGTTTTGCGGGTCCTTAGCTAGTAGAAACTTGGGATCATTATTTAAAAAAACTTTGAATAATCACACCTACGTGGTACAGATGAAAAAGCAAAATTATAAAAAATGTTTCGTACTGCTAAAATTTTGCACACGTAATTTTGAAAACGTAAAAATGAAAAATTTCACTCGAAAAATGCTAAAAACATTCATACCAGTAGGTTTAGAACCCTCTACCTTCCGTTATCAGAAAAAGACACACAAACGCGTAGGAACCTATCCTGTGCTTCTCTTCCTTCCGCAGAAATAGTAAAAATGCAATTTGAGTTGGGTTCATATGTTCCAGGGTAATTGCGAGAACTAACTTGTCCTGTGAGATCTGTATACAAAGTATTTCCGCACGCGGCCTGCCCTTGAATCGGACGCAATAAACATAATAAACAAAAAATCATATATACAAAATATAAAAAAAAAAAAAGAAATTATACAATTTAGAATATAAAGCTTATTGACACATTTTAAACTACACAATTAATAAATGAAATCGAAGGACCCACTTGATATTTTTTTTCTTTTCATACAATTGAAAGATTCAGAAACTTCGCCCATGTTTCTGATTTTTTCAACTACGCGGATATTGACCAGTGACAGTATATTTTCACACTACGGGATTCGAAAGTTATCAAATGAATAAGTGGGGATAAATTTTACAATTTTTTCTGCAATCCAATAAAAATATTTGTTTTTTTTTTGCTAGACAGACAACTTTTGAAAAAGGAAATTTAAATACAACTAATCCTACAAGAAAATTCCATACATTTTCATTGTATATCTTTGCTTCAACGTTTCACTGAGAGAAAGTGCTTGATATGTTTGGGTATATAAAATAGTACCTACATCTATTCCGAGACGTTTTTCGGGAAAATTTTGAAGAATGTGTGGTCTGTCTCAGGTAATTTACCAAAAAATACCTGTATATTTAACGCATTCGAAGTTTTTGGGAAAAATTCCCCCCCAAAACGCTTTCTCCGAGAAGCGCGGTGCCTAGAAAAACTTAGTGTCGCTCATTTAGCAATATGAAGATGAATAAAAGTAAAATCCAAATATAGCCTCTAACGATACAGGTTATCCAATTTGCAAATGGTTGCTCCACAAGACGGCGCAATTGATTTCTCAAACATACAATCGCTTGAAAGAGATGAAAAAATAATAATTTAATAAATTGAAAAAAAGAATTCAAAGAATATTTTTATTTTTTGAGAATTTCCGGCTAGATAACGGCGCAGTGCGTGGGCGGAGTAGCTGGAAAATGTTTCCCACAAAATCGGGCCGGATAACGGCGCACCCGGAGTATTACAATTTCTACCTATTCAAACTGTATTACTTTTATATCATATAGTTTTTTTCGTTTTTTTTTTNAGCAGTTTTTAGCAGTTCGAAGACAATTATAAGCTTGTTTCATTAGAGCCCCCGGTAAAACTTGGAAAATAAAACGGCAAAGAAACGTAATAATTACAATAATTTCATTTTATTTCATGGATAGTATTTAATTACGTCGTAATCGCAATCATCTGGATCTTGTGCCGATAGAATCGCAGTTTCAATTTTAAACCCGAATTTTTTGCTTGCTTTGTCCTTGACCGTGTTGAACAATTTTGTGGCTCGAAATTCTTGTTTTCGACTGAGAATCCAGCCCATTTCGATCGTGAACAATCCATAGTCGCGGCAGTTCATAACTTAAATTTGAATAGTTTAACCCTTGACCGCCGAGTATGGACATATCTGTCCATGGTCATATTTTCGTCACCTATATTTCTTGCACAAGAAATTGTTGAATATAAATCTGGACCGTTGCGATATGCCTAACCCATAAGGGACGTTTTCAGTTCTCGAAAAAAGCGTCCGTCGTGCACAAAGCGTCCTTTATGGAATTAGGGACTGTATACAAAATTTATAAAAACACTTTACCTATACTGTAATTGTCATAATCTGTATCCATGACATTGTAATTCGATTTTGCATCTTTGTAAAAGGCTTAATGTGATTTTTAGAAATGTTTTGTCTGTAAAATCCTTTTTTACAGGTCAGAGCTACACTCCGGCGCTTTTGACCCCTTGAACCTGGGTATCACTCAACTGGTGTGCGGTCTCGGCTGGAACTTTTTATCTGTTACTTTTTTAGTACAATTTAACGTCTGGTACACAAATTACCAGTTGCCATTTGATACCTGTTCCCAGTCGAGTAATACCCCTTGAACCTACATAAAGTCTCGATTTTCAAATTGTGCAATTTGCGTTTCCGAAAAGGGTGCACAACTTGTAAGAGTCATTTGTCCATCGAACAAAGCGAAACTGCACCGGGTTATTAATCAGTTGTATCCTATCCTCACGCATTTTGATTTTCTCTAAAAACCACCTTTAAGTTTCTTCTCCATTGGTGTTGGTCCGAAGTCGAATGACACATTCAATTTGTTTGGAAACTTTTTTGGCTAAAATCTAATTTGTAAAAAAAATGTATACAGTTGTGGAAGCCTATTCGTAACACTTTCACATCCCAAAAACTGTTACGAATAGGATATTTTGTTACGATTAGGCCTCACTGTTACGATTAGGCTTCAACTATCGCCAACCATACCATTTATATATGGGAAACACATGATTTTTTTTTTGTATTTTTTGCTTTTATATGTTAAATTATGTGTTTTAACTGAAAAACATTTTGATAAGTTTAATAACAAAATTGCATTGAAAAATCCAATTCAAAAATTTTTCTGATAGCCTATTCACACTATACATACGTTATATACAGCAAAAGTGTTACGATTAGAGTTAACCGTTCATATCCCAATTTGGGCCTAAAACTGTTACGAATAGAATATTTTGTAACGAATAGAAGTGTTACGAATAGGCTTCCACAACTGTAGTCCTTACTCTCAATACGGACAATTGCATCCAATACGGACGCTTTTGTGAACAAAATGTCCCTAAAACAGTCGAAAATTGACACTTTATGACAATTCACCCCAAAACGGACGCTATTTTTAAGAATAAAAAACGTCCGTATTGTAAGTACCGACTGTATATGGTCATTTCTTACATTTGTTTGTTTCGCTTCACCAAAAATATAGGTCAACTGGAACTTGTCGGAATCCTGTAAATATGGTTAGCCTCATGAATGTTTTGCCAATTTTCGACACAAAAATAAAATTTAGTCATTTTAGGCTACCAGGCCTCTATTGGTGAAATCTCTGTGTTATTTACAGCCACGGTTATGTCGTCAATCGCAGTGTAGGCGGCAGTTCCACATTTACTCGCGGCATCTTGAAACGGTACCGGGTAACGCATTTGCTCGTACCATAATCCAGCGTACTAATAATAGTTTAAGCCTCATACACTCCTTAGTCTCAATACGGACGCTATTGGTGTAAAAACCTCCCCAAAACAGTCGAAAAATGGATACTTTATGACAATTTACCCCGATACGGACGCTGTTTTCGAGAATCAATATAGTCCTTAGCCTAAGGACCTTAGGTAATAATATTAGAGATACAGTCAGGATGAGGTATAGACTATACCGTATAGTAACGCGTTTCTCGCTTTTCTAGTTTTCAAGCCTATTAGAATAAAAAAATTTGAGAAAACGAGAACCACGTTATTGTACCTCATACTGTACTTCCTATAAAAACATACTTTGTTAAGTTTGAATTTTTTAATCAAAGGAACATCTCGACATTCGCCCCCCCAATTGATAAATTGCCCAAATGCAGATGAAAACAAACTTATACTGTATACAATTTTCATTTCGCTTGTTCTGGTTAAAAATTTTTTTGTGTAACATTTATAAAGATAAAGAAACCGCCCTGTGAAAACAGCGGCATTTTTTTTTCTAAAAAGATTTATCGTATATGTTGATTGATTACANAAATTTACTGCTTGAAAAGTTGCCCTATTTACAGGGTTTTCTTATAAATCTTCCTATAGTCTTTTGGAGACGTCTGAGAACTTTTATATGGTTCCCATCGAATTCGTCGTGGTCAATTACCTTAGAAACCGCATCGTTCTCTTGGATATAAACCTTAACATAGCCGCCAGGGTGTTTGGTGCAAATTTGCACCAATGGACCCCTAAGGATTATATGCCACTTGGGACCCTTGGGAGTTAACGTCTGGTACACAAATTACCAGTTGCCATTTGATACCTGTTCCCAGTCAAGTAATACCCTTTGAACCTACATACAGTCTCGATCTTCAAATTGTGTAATTTGCGTTTCCGAAAAGGGTGCACAACTTGGAGGAGTCATTTGTCCATCGAACAACGAGAAACTGCACCGGGTTATTAATCAGTTGTATCCTATCCTAACGCATTTTGATTTTCTCTAAAAACCACCTTTAAGTTTCTTCTCCATTGGTGTAGGTCCGAAGTCGAATGACACATTCAATTTGTTTGGAAACTTTTTTGGCTAAAATCAAATTTGTAAAAAAAATGTATAGTCCTTACTCTCTATACGGACGATTGCATCCAATACGGACGCTTTTGTGAAAAAAATGTCCCTAAAACAGTCGAAAATTGACACTTTATGACAATTCACTCCAAAACGGACGCTATTTTTAAGAATCAAAACGTCCGTATTGTAAGTACCGACTGTATATGTTCATTTCTTACATTTGTTTGTTTCGCTTCACCAAAAATATAGGTCAACTGGAACTTGTCGGAATCCTGTAAATATGGTTAGCCTCATGAATGTTTTGCCAATTTTCGAACAAAAATAAAATTAGTCATTTTAGGCTACCAGGCCTCTATTGGTGAAATCTCTGTGTTATTTACAGCCACGCTTATGTCGTCAATCGCAGTGTAGGCCGCAGTTCCACATTTACTTGCGGCATCTTGAAACGGTACCGGGTAACGCATTTGCTCGTACCATAATCCAGCGTACTAATAATAGTTTAAGCCTCATACACTCCTCAGTCTCAATACGGACGCTATTGGTGTAAAAACCTCCCCCAAAACAGTCGAAAAATGGATACTTTATGACAATTCACCCCAATACGGACGCTGTTTTCGAGAATCAAAGGTCCGTATTGGAAGTAATGACTGTACATACTCTCAATTTACTTCTCAAAATTCCCAGACTGTGTCTAGCAGGCCGACTACTCCGACTGGACATCATGCGATTGGTCCGTCTGGAAATTTGAGAAGCAAATTTGTCCAGTTGGCAGTAATTTAGTAATATATACAGGTTTAGTCTCATGAAAATCGGCCGAGCGTTTTTACTAGAAACTCGCAGCCGATTTTCATGAGACTAAACCAGTAGTCCTTAGGTAATAATATCAGAGATACAGTCTAACAGGATGAGGTATAGTAACGCGTTTCTCGCTTTTCTAGTTGCAAGCCCATCAGAATTTGATAAAACGATAATCACGTTATTACATATGTATACCTCATACTGTACTTCCTTTAAAAACATACTTTGTTAAGTTTGAATTTCTTAATCAAAGGAACGTCTCGACATTCGCCGCCCCAATTGATAAATTGCCCAAATGCAGATGAAAACAAACTTATACTGTATACAATTTTCATTTCGCTTGTTCTGGTTAAAAAATTTTTTGTGTAACATTTATAAAGATAAAGAAACCGCCCTGTGAAAACAGCGGCATTTTTTTTTCTAAAAAGATTTATCGTATATGTTGATTGATTACAAATATTGAAAAAATAGGTGGGTAACTTCCAGTTCATTTGAGTCCGATTCCCTTGAACTACGATTTCTTGAGCAATTTCTCTGGTTCGAATAAGTTTAACTCGTAGGGAAAATTTGTGATAATTATCAAGAATCGCTCTTTTATCACGATAAACATTATAATGTTGATCTTGATGTTATCAGAGAAGTTATCAGAGAAGTTATCAGAGAAGTTATCAGAGAAGTGTTGTCATGTTAGAATTTCTATGAATAAAGGATGATTATTTCGGTTTTGATCTCGTCAGATAACTGCCTGCTCAATTAGATTTCAATGTTTTTTGAAATGAATTCTACAGTAATTTCACTTATAATATTATTTTAATAATTTAAGAACATACTTATTAAAAACAATTTTTTCGCGAAATTCACCTTTGCTCCAAACTGACACCTGCTGATTCGATGACGGGCCAATTTTTTTACGAGTACCTTCGCGGCTCACACTGTAAGTTCTATTTGAAAAAAAAATTTCCGAAAGGTAAAAATAAATTGGAATAAAACTTATACAACTTATACTTGTAATTAGTTTAAATATAATTTTAAAAAATCGTCATTTCTTTGTAAATTAACTTCGATCATTTCAATGACCCATATTTTATCGTGAGAAAAATTTTTCGTCTAGTAACAAAATAAATATTTGAGTTATTGTTTATTATCTTTTTCAAATCACAGTTTGTACATTCATTATCACAGTCAATGCTATTTAATTATCACAGTAAATATAGTAAAATGGTCATCAAAGAAAAACTGAAGAGTAAACTGTTTGTTCCACTTTTATCATTTCTTTCGCAAATTCCGTCGCAATTGAAAGTGAGTGACCTTTTTTCGGTAACCACGGCCGATTTTCTATATTCCGTTTTTCGTGATTGCCTAGCGTTACCGAAGAGGTTATTATATCGGTTTGCGCACTCTTCCGTCCTCTGATTCATGCTACAAATCGAATAATCCTCAAAATCACCTCGCTGAAATGCGGCAATATCGCAAACTACGAGTTCACATTTGAAATTGTACGTCATCGATTTTTTCGCGTTTTGCCACAAATCCGCCGAAAACTGGTCGAAATTTCGAGAGGCCAAGTTTGTATCGGTCCATTCGGTGCGTTGGGGTTGAAGTTCAAATGTGGTACTAATGAATCCTTCGTCGTCGGTGCGGCATCCGTCAGTGATAAAATCGTAGGGAATCAAATCAACGATTGTATTATCCGTTAGGGTGTCTATCGTCTCGACTTCGCATGATTTTATATGAACCATCCAGTTCGTCTCCTCATTGGGTACTTGGGCCGAGGCTTTGAGGAAAATAACTGGCGGCTCTTTGCTGTCGGGGTCAAGGTTGATTGTTTCGCCGTCATTGAATTCGGTTTCAAAGTCATTTTCTCGATACATTTTTAGGTCAAAGTTGACATTCGTAAAGTAGTCAATTTCGCTCTCGTCCCGGTTTCCTTCTCCGCCCGGATAAACATATTGCACGTCAGAGGCCTTAATTCGGCAGTTCATAATCCAATTTTGTCCGTATCTTTTTATGGCTACTATCCCATTTGGCTGGAATTCAAAAAGATCATCATAACCGACAACAAATCGCTGAGTATACCACAAGGCGTCGCTAGCGTCCATTTCGTAATCAATCGTGAATTGACACTTTTCACTATTTGTAATGTCCTGAAATATGACTTTTCCGTCTTCATCCTTGACTCCGACACATTTTCCGTTTTCTGAGGCATGTTGGCTCTCGAAAATATCAACATATCCTTTTTCGGTATCCCGAGAGTCGTACTGTTCTTTGCTGATAAGTGTGATTTCCCGAAAGTCGATCTTGGAATGTGGGTCCATTTTCATAATTTCAGGTACTTGGACGTTAACTTTGAGTTTATTGTTGTTATCGGCGTCAAAAAAGCATTCAAAAGTTTCCTCCGGGATTTTATCTTCGGGAAAGCAGCCATATCCGGACTCGGTAGTAGAACCAATTGGGTAACCAGTACCGTCCCCATTATCCCGTGTGGGATTTGGCGGGACAAAAGGAAGATAAGTAGTCCCAACAGGACAGGCGTCACTTTTTTTACAAGCGTAGGCGTCACAATTATCCTCTTCTACGTAACAGGCATATCCCCGGGAACATGTTCGCTTTTCGGCACATTCTTTTGCCCTCGGGTATATGAATTGTTGCACGGCATTGCAGTCTGTTTCTTGAGCAAAAGAAAATTGAAAAAGTACAAGAAAAATATTTATCATTTTATGTTTTAGTATCTTTTCGTGTGATGATTTTTTCAAAGAAAGTTGCTGGTTTTTATGCTCCGAGAGTGTTGACAAATGGGTGAATAGGCGAATTCTAAGGCTACGTTAGGAAAATGGTAGGTAATGCTATTGAAAGTGCTGTGACAGTATCAAGTGCACAAATAAACATGACGCAAAAAGTGAAATTTCTCATTATAAATTCCTCATAGGAATATTTGCAATAGAATTTGGTATTTACAACGCGTTAAATTATTCACGCCATATGTCTTTCATTTAATTACCGCAAACAATTTTTGTTAATTCTGAACATATTCGATGATTGCATGATAATAAAATTCATAAAACAGCGTATTAGACTAAATTTGTACCAGTCTAAGAGTAGGGTCCAGTTCAGCCCAATTATGTTCGAGCCACTCTTAAGTTATGGTCTATAAGTTACCAAAAGTATGGTCCCTAAGTTATGGTAACGTATGGTTGAACGGGTAGGTTGTTGATCCGTAAGGAGTCCGCCGAGATAGTTTACCGGTACGAACTATAAGTTATAGGCTATAACTTATAGCTGATGTTTGTGCTTAATCAAGGAAGCTTGTTATCCGAAAATATTGGTACCAAACGGGACGAGGTAAGTTCTTTGCGAGATAGGTTTACTACAAAAAAAATGCGATACCATAAATACCATGATAACATTTTTCATATTGTTTAAAGCATGACAAAACAAATACATCTCCTGCTCCCACATCGTTACACCCCAAATATTTTCAAAATCATGTCATGGCCCTCAATCTTTCAAAACACTTTTTTGCTTCACAAATCGTAAGGATTTGGGAGCAGGGACTGTACACTTTAAAATTACTTTTTGGATTGAAAAATCAGAAATAAAACCCTCTAAATGTCTCCAACATCCTGACGTAATAATTTGAGAGTGATTTAGTCCTGGGACTAGATTATTTTCGACGAATGGCCAGACCGAGTAATCCCGAATTTGATGAGCAATCAAAATGCTTATGTTATCATGTCTTATGCCAAATTGTATACAGTCATGGGTTTTTAGATGTCCATTTTCGATTTCTGAAAAAGGTGCACATCTATAGAGGAGACGCATTGAATAGTCCTTACCAAACTCTCCTTTTTCATTTTCAGCAATTTTTCGCGAAATGCAATCGTCCTTACCTCGCGTCTGACTTGGAAGCTGTTACGCAGGCATTTTACTCACGAGCCACACCTAGCGATAGTTAGCTAGTACTCTACTGTGATTAAAACACAATTATTTCATCATGGTATAGTAGGCGTTTACTATTTTCTTATTTACTGAAAAATCGGTACCATGGAAATATAGCCTAAAAATTGATAAATTTCAAGCAAACCAGTAATTGCAATTTTTTTTGGAAAACACATGTCCAAAACTAAGAGGAATCAAAGCGGCCTTTAACTTAGTTTGGTAAGGTCTATTCATAACGCCCCCTATAGAGATATGTACATCTAGAGAGTCATGCACATAAAAACAGACATTGATTGCAGTACTCACGGACCGCCTAATCCCGAATTTGATGAGCAATCAAAATGCTTACCTTGTATGCTATCATGTCTTATGCTAGGTTTTCAGCCATTTAAAGCAAGACGTTCTGGGCACCGCGGTCTTTCCAAGAAATCGTTTATCAGGGAAAAATCACAAATTGGTTTATCAGGGAAAAATTCAAAAATGGTTTTTCCAAGAAAACGTTTATCAGGGAAAAACACAAATTGGTTTATCAGG
>SCLG01000563.1:34790-86313 GCA_004367875.1 Oikopleura albicans | reverse complement strand
AAGAAACGTTTTTTTATTTGAACTTAAAAACTGTCTAGTTTCTATATAATAGAAACTAAAAAATCTAAATTTATCTGGTCAAACGATCAAAATTTCAATAACAATTCATTTTAATAAAGAAACGTATTTTCGTAACGTTCCCTAAAGTAAACATTGAAAAGTTTATTCGGCCAAGTTTAACGGTCTGCAGTGGACATACGTGACATAATTATGGAAGACTATATCATTAGAAAAGTTATTTAATAGCTATTTCATAATTACATCACATGTTTTCGATGAAGACGGTTAAACTTGGCCGAATAAACTCGGGATTTTGGGAATTGCGAAATCTTTTGGTTTATGAGAATTGTGAAATCTTTTTTTTTTCGTGGAAGAATTGTCTAAACGTGAAACAAGTTCTTTACACGCCTATGTAGGCCTGGCACATGCAAATAAAAGCGAGTTTTCTGATTAAAAAAAAATAATAAAAAGTTCTTATTTGGAGTAAGACCTATATTGGTAGATATGAAAGAAGTGGGCATATTATAGACGCATACCAGAGTTCAACTCTTCAGCTTTCTTTTGCATCTACTTCCGACTCATTTGAATTTGAAACCTACGCGCTGGCCGGTTAAAAAAAGTCGTTCTTTTGCGTAGGTTGGCGAGTTCAAACAGCTCTCTAGGGGGCCCTGGTGGTCCAAATCAATTTCTGAATAGTCACATCGACGTGGTTTGACGAGCTCTCCAATTTGATTTTACCAGTTTTTTTTTCGAAAAATTTTCGATTTGCCCACTTCTTTCATATACCATTAGGATTATACTAAAGACTGAGAATTGTTTTTTTTTGTTTATTTATTTAATAAATACAGGTCAAAACGGTGTAGAAAATGGTGCTATAATTGCTGTTTACATTTCATATTGTCATAGTCACAACTTGTGATTTCGTCGACTTGTTCGGCCGGGAGTTAATTTGGCCCGGCGGTATTGGAGCACGGGCATGAAGCAGCACTGCTGATAACACTTTGATCGTTAATGTTAACGTTGTCGATTGTGCGTAGGTTGGCATCCCACATCATTCCGGAAACAAAATTGGCACCGGTTTTAAAATAAAGGCGCCATCTATTAAGTCCGCGGTCTTCGACACTCTCAATTGGATGGCCAAAAGAAATCCAAAAGACTTGAGTCGAAAAGTCGATATCCACGTAATCTCTGTCATCCCAGTTATTGACACCTTTACAAGAGTTCGAAATTTGTAATTTTGATGGCTGGAAATTCAAAAATTGAAGTCAATTTGCTATTGACACATTTCAGACCTTTACTCATGGATGTTACCTCCCAGGGGGAACCCTGTGCCTCTCAGTCATAGTAGACATTTTTCGGCTATATAAAGTGGAAAACGGACCGTTTTGGTAAACGGTTATTACTGACCAACCCCCTCAATATTAGAAAAAAATAAATTGCCGGTATTTCCAGTTAATTTGAGAAACCGAAAGTCCGGTGAAAAGCAGTTAAAATTTCCGGTTTCTACAACAATTTAACTACTTTTTTAAGTGGCGCCCTCCCAGCTTGAAAATCTAGGTTCACATTTATTCGAAAAAAGAAGGCGTGGAAAAACTTTTGCCTTCTCTTTCCACTCTTCACAAAATTTTTGACGACCGGTTGAGGGGTTGTATCCTGGTGGAGAACACGGGTTACCTATCATATAACTTAATATCGAACACTGTCCTTGATCGCTAAATTTATAGTACGCCCTAATGCGGAAGCAATTTCTGCACGTCCAGCTGTTTGAATATGAAATGGCGCTGGCCGAAAGCGTTGTACACTGTGGGTCCTTAGCAAGGCATGTATTCGGGGCCGGAGTTGCTGGTGGCGGCAATGGGACTGTACATGCAATATCTTCGGTTTCGACCTTTTGGCCACTTACATACCACGCACAACCGTCTGCTTTTTTACACTTGCATTTGGTGGAAAGTGATGCGCGTTGACCGGTGATTGGTGGGTCGGCAATTAATTTGCCATTATTTGTGCACGTTAAAAAACACTCTTTTAGATTTTTGCCGGCCGGTATGTCGCAGTGTGCATCCACATTTGTATCGTTAATGATTGGGTCGGCGGTTAAGTCAGTTGAATCACATGACTCACAAACCGGCTCATCCTTATTCCAATAGGGATTTGGATAATCCGCCGAGGGTTTCTTGCACCGGAGGCGACCGGTGCCGTTCGTATTTGTGCCATTTGGCATTGGCACCGAATTTGGCTTACAAATCGCAACACATTCCTCGTTTTGACACAGCCATGTTTGAATATTGCCACTCGGCACCAATTGTGGACACTCGCTATACAGGGGTCTCACATTAAAGGACGGTTTGCTATTTTGACGAAAGTTCAATTTTGTCCGTTTATTTGACCTTTGTGCCGCATTTAGAATTTTTTGAATATTTTTTTCGAAATAATCGACTCTTTATTTCAATCTTTTTAGTAAAAGTGTGCCTTAATTTGGCGTCCTTTAATCTGACACCCCCCTGTAGTCTCGGAATCCGGCTGAAATGCTCCGCGGCCATATTAATTGCGTTTCATCCATATGCGAGGCAACAATTTTATTGTAGCTTACTTTTTTGGCGACCAAAGTTCCAGTTAAAACCGCAAACAGTTTCATTTTTTTTTGTATTTTATTTTTTTGAGAATAAATTCACAAGTCTAATTCACAAGTCTAATTCACAAGTCTTTTTGTAAAAAGTTTGCAATTGACAATGTTGATGGGCTCTGCTGAAACGTGGTGTTTATATACAGCAGATTTTTGTTTTATCTCAGACCGTTTATCTGAGTTTGCGTTTAGTTCATTTGAAGACTTAAAACTGATAAGTTTTTTGACGGGAATAAAAGGGATTAGCCGTTCCAACGAAATCTTAAGATACAGTAAAAACGAGTTTGAGGGCCAAAATGTGTCCAATAAAAATACATGGCTAATCCAGTGGTAAGCATCAGTTAACCTCTGTTATCAGTTCACCAGGTGACTTTGATAGCTAAGCCCTATCCAAGAACTGAGTTTTGTCTTTAGGGGGTGTATGTGAAGGAAGTAAGCAAACTTGTCAAGAAGGTAGGATATGATTGGCGGGAATCTAAACACGTAGGTTAGATCAAACATCTTAATACTGTTGGGAAATAAGTCACTATTAGACTTAGGATTGCTGGTACTTCATCTTTTTAGATCCTTATTTTGTTTAAGAAATTCTAGAAAGAAATTAACAGTTACTAATGTGTTACCAAAGTAACCAAAGTGTTATCGCCGTACGTTTACTTCTAGATATTATACGGATCGGGGTGGTCCCATTAGGGCCTTAATGGAAATCATATCGAGATATGATTTTGTTAGGTCAGCAAAATGCAAACCGCAAATTAGACAATCGGTGCAATAGGCCAAATAATATTATTTAATTCAAAGCTTTAATTTTGAACATGATTTGGTTAACTCCATAATTAGGCATTACAAATATGTTAACTGAGGTAAGCATGACAGGGCCAATTATTATATCATGAACAATCACTTGAATTTCCAAAAATCAGACTTTTAATTCTTCATTCTGATATTAATTCCCCCTACACCGTACGTTTCATACCGTAGAATAGTGTCACGTTAACGTTTAATCTGTCGCGTTAAGGCAAAGTCTGCTAACTCAACACCTAGGTATCATTTTAAAGCAACTAAAATTACTCAAAAATCCTCTTGTTATTGGAATGCTTTTTAGAAAAAATTCTAGATCAATAGTTTGTGTCGTCAAGGCTTCGGATGAATGATTAGGCCGTTAATAATGGCGCCTTAATTTATCGTCGCGTTAACGTAAAGAGTTCCTTACAATCATTAACAAATAATTTTTATCTAAAATGCTTTTGCGGACTTTTAAAAAGCTTCTTTGAACGGTCAAGTCAAGAATTAATGCGAACAAGTATTCTTTTATTTTTGATCTTTTCGATAAAATACGTTTCTATAAATGATTAATTAATTTTCTTCGTCGTAAATTTTGCAAAACATAAAACTCTAATAGTTAACTGTTAACCGTACCATTTTCAAACATAAATATATTCTATGTCGAGGGAGATTTGTAACGAAATGAGTTTTCAAAACAAGAAAAGAAAAATTCAAAGGACCACCTTCCCGTTGATAAATTATTCATTAGCATGATTTATCGTTAAAAATGTAAAAAAAAATGCAGTTAACAATAGGCCCGAAAATGTACAAAACTGACGGAGCTGACCGGATTGCTGCTCATATCACCATGGTCGGATTCGAGTGGCAATATAAAGTACAACTGTATATATGGTCTCAACGGTTAAAGACGGTTAAAGACTACGGCTTTGAAATATTTGTCGTTATTATTTTTCTGTTAATTGTACAATCGTGGGATATTTCAAACCCGTACTGATAATGAATGACAAAGAAGGTACTCGTGTCGCCGTTTGTGATAATTGGGTCTGGTTTGCTTATCAGGATGATTCGACGAAAAGTCGTTGAGGACGTCGATGGGAGCCCATTTTGAGGGAAAAAACAAAAATAGATTTTCAGTAACTGCATTTAAGAGGACTTATGACGGAACAAAATTACCAAGATGTTACGTTTAAATCAGGTACGGTTTATAGAAAACTGTTTGAATTTGTCTGAATTTATAAACCGATGTTTGAAAATCGTATCATCAACGGCCGCAGGTAACATGTTATCCCGAAAATATTTAATATCTCGCAAAAGTTCGACTGTGCCAAGTTTAGATTATTTTGGACCCTTTTTTTTACACTTTTCTAGGAAATCAGTGTGGAAAAGGTAACCCACTTCGCGTTTTTATTTTTCTGGGAATCTCTAACGTGTAAACTCTAGAAAACGCGCAGTCGCGGAATTTTTGCTGACACTGTCATTTGCAAATAGAGAAAGTAAAGAAGATTAAAGTTTTCGCCAAATTTTTAAAATGTTTGCGCGAATCAATTTTCGTTATACACCGGGTGCGCAGTTATTGGGCTGGTTTCGCGACAAAAAAAAATACGGCCGATAACTGCATAGGGTGCTCGATAACTGGTCAGGGCGTAGGCGGAATTGCGCGGAATAGGGAAAAAAGATGCAAAAAAAACTCGCCCGGAGCAGCACGAGCCGGGAATTGCGCAATACCAAATTGGCATTAGCCAATAACAGACCTGCCCGATAACATGGCTATTTGGCTTTGGAATCGGTTAAACTCCCGTTTTATGATTCGCCTTGCGGGGCTGTTTTGTCGCATTATTTATTTAACGACAAGTAAAAAATTTCATCCGTACAAACGTGATTTTATTTTTCAGAAATTGATGAAAATTATCCCACAAGCATCATATTAACACCCGTCAGTGAATTGTATAATTATGATCCGTGTTCAACAGCAGCTTTAAGCAACAGCCAAATACCGGGCCCGTTACCGCCGATTATGTCTTTCTCGACGATGCTTCAGTCTGATTATGAGTTGGATCATAACAGCGCAGTACACTTCTCACAATCCTTTGTTGGTTATGAAGAACCAGTTGAGATCATTCAAATTCCGCAACACTCAGCGATTTATGAACCGGTAATTGATTAGCCTTGCAGTGCCACGCGGTAATTTGGTGATTCAAGGAACAGTTAGGCTACTGGCGGTTTTAATAGTCATTTTTGAAATCGGAGCTTTCAGACCATTTCGTCGTCGAAAATTTTCGGATTTTTTATTTTTCAAATCTCATTCTACTCGGCGTTTTACATGAATTTCCGCCAACAGTTCTCCTTCGTTTTCTAGATGGCCATATTCGAGTTTTTGCCGTGCGGAAAAAAACTCGTGTTTGGCTATCTAGAAAATACGGAAGAAAAAACGGCAGAAATTCATGTAAAACGCTGAGTATAATGTTTGAACTGATTTTTTTTTACAAAATGTCTAGAAAAAAATTTAAAAACACTGCGCGGAATTGAACATGTTAAAACATAACCGCATAATGTGGTCTCAATTTTAGAAAAAAAAAAATTGGGCTTCAAACTCCGACCAAAATTTAGATGTTTCTTATAACTACCTATTCTTCAATTGTAGGAAAATCGTGTTGATTCCATGCTCGATCGAACATACAACAAAACGAGAAAGTCGAAGGAACGACGAACGGCGTCAATAAATAATGCTTGGGTTAATTGTAGACCATACGATGTGTTTTTCACGTTATTAAAACTTTGCATAATCATATTCAATTATGTTTAGTAGAAAGTGTAATCATTTTTTCTAGATGGAGAGATTCCAGTTTTGTCTGAAATTTTTACCAGTAGTTTTACCCGTAGATAACGAATTTGAAAGATACTTTAGACAGGAAGTGGGGCTAGAGCAGAGGCTCGACAGCGCAGCCCCGCGTAGCTCATTTTTTTTATCTTTGAGCCGAAGAGCACAGCCGACAGCACAATTTTCTTTTCCAGCCCGACAGCACAGCCAAGCGCAGCTCATTTTTTTCTGACTTATGTCGAGCCCTGGGCTCTTGTTTTTACCGTGAACGATTTTTCTTACTAGATGCTCCTTAACGGTAAGGTTAGATTTCAGTCCGAAAAATAAATTTGACGCCAAGTAAGGGTAGGTTTTTTTTTGAAGAATATATAACAAGGTTAATTAATCCACCAAAAAGCATATAATGTTCTGCGCAGCCGGATTCCAAACGTTCCACCAGACACAAAACTTTCAAAGATAAAAACATTACGATACGCGGCGAATTATATCAAGTACTTGGATAGTATTTTACAGTCTGATAACCACTCACCGCCTCAATTTAATCCGTCCGCGTAAAATGGGAAATAAAATGAGCACATAAAGAATTTCTTGTATTTATAGTCATTGAATTTAAAATATTTATTTAAATACAGTCGCGGCATTATTTATAGGATACAAAAAGCAATTATTAGTATCCGATTTACATTTCGTTACAATTACTGAAATTCATTAAAAATTATTTATTATGCATTAAAAATCATTATTTTTTTGTTATTTATGGAATTAATTAAAATTTTTTGAAAATTAATTATAATTTTTTGAAAATTAATTATACTTTTTGAAAATTAATTATATTTTTTTGAAAATTAATTAAAATTTTAAGTTACACTTAAAAAACTTTCCCAGGTATATGATACACCGCCTGTCTACGGAAGTTAACGCCCCTAAACTTAACAATTCGCCCGGAACTTAATAAAATGCTCGGAACTTAACAGTCATCTCGCGTCAACTTTTCCGCCTACGCACTGCGACCTAAACTTAACAATATTCCCGGAACTTAACAATATTTATCCACAAGTTTTATAATCTCGATTTTTTTCGCAATTGACAGATGTCTTTTTGTGTCATTTTTTCATTTTTCTCTTTCATGATGAATGATGGTATCATTCATAGCAGAAATAGTGCAAATTATTAAGTTTTTGTTAGAAAATTCTTACAAAATCTAGAAAAAAAGCCTATTTGCCCGGAACTTAACAGTTTTGTCTGTTTTGGAAAAAACCCTAAATTCCTTAAACTTAACAGTTTTCCAATAGCTTTTTGGCATTTCCGCCTACGCACTGCGACCTAAACTTAACAAAATGCCCGGAACTGAACAAAACTCACGGAACTTAACACCTTTTTTTCCTCAGCGCTTTGTTAAGTTCCGTAGACAGGTGGTGTATAGTACATAGAGTACATAGGGTACGATAATCAATGTACGATTCTATTTTATTTATGACAAAAAATCAAATCACAAACTATGTGATATACAGTATCTGGTAGATTGTGTATCTGACATAACGCATAAATCATTATGAGGATTCTGCTTCAAACACATTATATTCTTTTAAATGTTTACCACGAATCCATGAAACAATGTGATTTCTCCAAAAACCACACCATTAGCAGTGCCGCAGTTGCAAGCAAACTATGCAAGCGTTTCGCATTTTCGATTTAGGCCTCGAAAAAATGAGAAATCAGCTCAATTAACGAGCGCGACGGATAAATTTAATTATATTAATTATATTATTCTTACCTTTAACAATGGCCTTGGACCATGACCAATCGGGATTGTTCGAACAGGTAAGGAACAAATGATGAAATGACGTGTTGTGGCAGAAAATATTGTGGATTTTTTTTTCTTCCCAATTCACGTTACTACAAAAACCCGCCCATATTTTTTGAGCAAAAAAAATGGCAGACGACAAGTTATGTTTTGATAGGAAGTTTTTGCAGAACCGGAAGTTGAGAAAAATAACCGAGTTTTCCGGAAGAGGCAAGGTTAAGAAAATTATTTTCTGGAAAATTGCTTCGTTGAGTGCATAAAGTTATTCCGCGTTGAAAATGAACCACTTCTTCAAAGATATCTTCCGACTCAATCTTATATTTTTTTTCATTTATCTAAAGAACAAATGGTTCATTTTCAACGCGGAAAAATCTTATCTTATATTTTTGGTATTTCAGGGTTTTAAGTGACTTTAGACATCACCTAAAGTACAGTCCTTGTCCCCAATTTGTTCTTGGAAAATGATGACAAATTTATTGCTCATGTTGAATTTATTGCTCATGTCAATTTTGCTCATGTTGAAAAAATTTGTCATAAATAGGGTATTCAATGTCTGGGGGCAATTTTTCCCACGGGTTATGATCGTTAGACACAAATAAAATGAAAGACCGGGCGAAATGAAATACATGGGAGAAAAATGGAAGTTTTTAATACATGGGGTAGCCCATTTTCGGGTCATTCAAAAAAGGACCTCAAAATCTTTACAAAAAAATTTGCATGTTTTAACAAACAAGACATTGAAAAAATCTTAAAAACACCCGTTTCGGAGACACCCGTTTCGGAGACGAGAACAGTAATTAAAAGTAGACCAAGAAAAGCTTGCAAAAAAATGACTATTATTAAATTAAGCACAGACAATTAAACTCTGATTGCAGCTCGGAAACGCATAAGATGATGTGCAATATAAAATTCAATAAAGTTGTCTATAATACAATTCGATCTAACGTTTATAGCTTTAGGGTTAAGTAAGCAGCTCTATAGACTTTAGCCATAGTAAGACATTTTGTGTTTTTTTCATATATTCTCCGTCTGTTAATCAATTATTGTACCTCAAGTGAATTTACTGCTCAAAAGACATGATAATTCGCATTAAGACGTACTCTGGGAGTTAAACGAGTCCTACACCGATCATAAAAGTAGCCATAAAACTACAATTATAAAATGTAATGGGGTGTCACGTCCATCCCCTATTTTCCCGAATTTGCATTTTCAATTTACATACATGTGTATACATGTGTATTTTGCACAAAAAGTATTGATTTTTGACGCTAAAGAATAGAATTAAAAATGCCAGTTGCATTGAGGTGATTATTCCAATCGATGAGCGGCGTTGATTCAACGCAATCAACATAATTTATTAAAAAATTATCTGGGCTCAAAAGTTAATTGTAAAAACTCGGGCTCGTTTGTTTCAGAATCCAATGAAACTGCTTGACAAGTCGGAGAACTCACAATCGATACACGGGCTAAGTCATAGAGCAAACATAATAAAACGCACGGGTTAACGCGCCAGTTTTAGGTGACGTTTCACGGAGGAAAAACTGATTTTTTTTTTGTCAAACTTTCGTGGACGTTATAAATTTTACGCCCTCGTCGGTGCATGCGCCTTTGTCGGTCCATGCGCCCATTCTGGTTGTTTTTTCTGACAAATTAATCTTATGTGTCCCCTTAACTTTACGCAAATGCGCTCATTACGGACACGTTTTTGTGAGACAAAAAAAAGTCATAATAGGCGCATGATATAAAACTACTATGTAGTTACAGACATTCAACTTAAAAACCTTTAAACCATATTGATTATGCGAAATGTGGTATACAAATTTTGGTTGCAAAAAAATTATGTTGAATTTTATTTGATTCCATAAATTGTATATTTTTCATGATCTCCGGGAAAAATATTCACTGGTTTTCAATCAATTATGGTGATGTGATGTCCTCAAACCATCATAATCCGTGATGATGCAAGAAATGTGACATTTACGGGGTAGAGTTTTCCGCATTTATTGCAATCGATGGCACTGATTGAGGCCACAAACAGACACGTTATTGCTCAAATTTTAGGCGGACAAATTAACCGATTTATTCCGATATCTTGTTTTTAATTGATTTCCCGGAGTGCTGGTGTAATAATATATAACCCTAAAATTTAATAATACAATAGGTACCCTGTAGCAGGGCTCGGCAAGAATGGCTTGGCTTAGCTTGGCTTAACTGGCTTGGCTTGGCTTGGCTTATTATTCCAACTTAAGCCAAGCCAAGCCAAGCCAAGCAAGACAACTGATTATGCCGAGCCCTGCCCTGTAGATAAGAAATGTTTGATGTCTCAAGAAAAATCAAGCAATAATTGTACAAAAATCGAACAAATTAGTTCGACGCAGAATGAAAAAGTGGATTGTAGTTTGATTAGACATTTTTCGAAAATTCTGAAAGTTACGCAAGTAATGCCTGTCAAGGTCTTAAAACGCTAATTATGCGTATCAAAAGTGGCGAAATTTTGAAAATTCTCTTTTGTTTGCACACAAAGGTCATGAATTTTTCTAAGTAACGCTTTTTCATTCTGTGAATGGCCAAATTTTTTATTTTCTTATTTTTTCTGATAACAGTGGGGGTGCTGAATAAGGGCCTGCTAAATAACGGTCGGTAGTGCTAAATAAGGGTCCTTTTTTTCAAAAAAAAATTTACGGGTCGGTTTTTTGTGTGAAACTATAAAAAAGTGCTGTTTAGGGGTCGATTTAAAAAATTTTTAAAATCGTTAACCGACCCTTATCACGCACCCCCTGTATTGTTTTTTCCATGACGCAATTGTATTTTTAGCAAGATAAAAAATAAAACAAAAACATGAAGTACAACATAACGGAATTTCCGTCTAATCATTTCAATTGCCTGTTTTAAAATGTACTGATTCCGTTGGCCTAAAATGTTACAAAAAATTTAAAACAAATTTGAAAAATTTTACATCATTTATACATGATTTATCAATTATGACTCAAAAATATCAAAATCGGCGTCAAACACGGGTCATTATAATTTTTCCTATGGCATAATTGCCATGACAAGACCAGGGCTTCTGTTAACACCATTAAATTTTATTTGGCCCTGATTGGCATATTAACCATTGGCGTTAACCATTAAGCGAAAATGTTCTCGTGCATCATTTAAATTGCCCTTTTTTTCGGTGCCATGCCATGAGACAGCTTAAAATTTCTAATAACGAGTTTTATTGAGCACTTGGGACTGTCGAACACATTTTCCGTTTAATTAAAATGAAAAGTGAAAAGTTTATTGGTTTTTAATTTTCAAGGCAATTTTGACTGTCATATATCATAGTCCCTATGCACCTAACCCTAAGCTCAGTTCAATTTTAGTGGGTAATTGCACAAATTTTTTTAAGTTGTTTGAACAAGGTTTTCGAAAAATTTTCGTAGGGAAATTTTGAATCAGTTTTGTGATAACGTTTTTGACAGAGAACAGAATATTTTTAATTGTAGTTAATTGAAGTAATTATTTGTAGTAAACCAGATGACTCGTTATAGGACGCTGTAGGTGCGGAGGGTCTGTA
Organism: Oikopleura albicans; assembly: GCA_004367875.1. Taxonomy (NCBI): domain Eukaryota; kingdom Metazoa; phylum Chordata; class Appendicularia; order Copelata; family Oikopleuridae; genus Oikopleura; species Oikopleura albicans. The sequence goes on along the minus strand of SCLG01000563.1, from coordinate 74,726 downwards.
ACTGAATTACAAGCAACGCCTATTGGCTCATGATTTTTTAAAGGCGCCTCCTATTGGTTACCGTCCATTAGCCACGCAAATGACTCACCGCGTTACTTGTAATACCTGTTATAGGGCCAAAATCTTGTTATAGGGGTATTTTTCGTAATCAACTGTGCGTGTTTTTTTAGTCAAATAACCACCTACTTGCTTAAAGTAACAGTCATTTTTCCGCCTACGCACTACGTGCTTTAAGTAACCGTCCAACTTAAAGTAACAGTGTTTTGTCCCATTTTTTGGTTTCCTTCGAGCAGGTAGGCGGAACTAATACTCTATGCAGGTAGTGCGTAGGCGGAAAATGGACTGTTACTTTAATCAGGTAGGGGGTTAGCTGATTCCAGCTAGTTTGCTAATTTCTATCTGATTTTTCAATATAAGACAATTTTTCCAAAAAATCGAAATGACAAAACAGAAAACGCATTCAATGTGAATGTCACGACAATTTACAGGTTCAAATTGGAATGTTAACACTGTACATTTTAAGAACACTGCACAACTCTATATTTTATTGAGCACTTGGGATTAACGAAGCTGGTATACGTGAACACATTTTCTGTTTAATTAAAAGCGAGAAGTGAAAAGTTCACTCACGCCGTACATTAGATTTATTTATTCCACGTACGACGCCAATCATTCTGCCCAAGTGACTTTTTACCCTTAATCCCCCCAAGATCAAGTCACTTCAAGTCTCGACAATTTCGGGTGTAGTTTTAACTTCAAGTTTAAACCGATGATTTCAGACATTCATCCCCTTTCTTCATTGTATTAGCCAATCCATCTTGTTCGGCTCAATTTGGAGTGTCAATTCTAACAAAAAACGCGTCTATTCTTAATTTTCATTTGTTTTTCATTTCGGGCCCAGTAAGTATATTTTAGATATTTTATGAGCTGTAAAATTTATTTAAAAAAAATTAAGTTTATTTAACTCACAGGGGGAAGTGCGTGTAAATAGACACGCAACTGTTTTTTTCGTCGATTTAAGGCATATGGAGGCCCCGTAGGGCAAAACGAGTATTGGTGACCCCCCCNCCCCCCCTCAACTTTTCGAGAAAATTCGATTGACGGTGTTTTTTGCGTAGGTTGGATATTTCAAACAGCTCTCTAGGGGGCCCCGGTGGCCCAAATCAATTTCTGAATAATCAGATCGACGTAGTTTGACGAGCTCTACAACTTGACTTTATCAGTTTTTTGAATTATTGCGAGTTATTGTGGATTTTTTAAGTGCGTGTTTATTTACACGCATTTTCCCCCTACGGGTGCCCAAAAACTCCTTCCCCCTGAGAGTTAACAAAAACATTAATTAACATTATCAAGTAAAAACTATTGAATGACATTGTTAAACAAAAATAATAAAATAAACATTATTGAAAATTAAAACACTGAATCAGGGCTCGGCAAAACTAGGCATTTTCATTGGCTTGGCTTGGCTTTTTCCCCTCTCAAAAATTTTTGGCTTGGCTTAGCTTGGCTTTTTACCCTCTCCAAAATTGACCCCCGAAAAAAATTGGCTTGGCTTATCTTGGCGTTGTTGACCCCCGACAAAAATTAGCTTAGCTTGGCTTGGCTTTATGTCCTTTCAAAAATTGGCTTGGATTGGCTTTAAAAAGCCAAGCTAAGCCAAGCCATGTGCCGAAAGCTAAACGTGCCAAGCCTTGCACTGAATAACAAAATTCAACACGGAATAAAATAGTACATAATATCCAAAGGGCAGATTCATTGCATTGAAATTAACAAAAAAATCATTTCTTGCAAACGAAGAAGTTAATTAATTTTAAATACCATTGAATCATAGCTGACCCCTAAAAACTGATATCATGATCACGTACAGTTTCAGTCATTGTGTTCATAAACGGACAATATTACGCCGCGGCGTGTCCAACCTGATTGTTCGCGGAACAAAAAAAAAGAAGAAATTGTTACTTGTTGTTTCGCAATCAAAATTAGCACGGCGAGACAGTTAATGTGTTTCGGACAATGAAGTTGTTGAATTCACAGCTAGACAAACAGGGATGGAAACCCCGGGAGGGGCGGGTAACAAATGTTATTCCGCTACTTTGGCAAAAAAAGTAAAGTTTGCGGGATTTCATTATAATGATAGATTATGGGCAATAATTTAGAACATGGCAAAACATTATTTCATGCAATTTAGCACTTAGAAACACATTTACGAGCAAAAAAACTTATTAGAAACTTACCTATTAATAGAGTCATAGTGATTATAAAAAACAATTTTCCATAAAATATTTGACCGCTCCGGAAGTTCAATGTCGTGCGGCATCCCCACTCGGTTAACGAATTGCTAGCGGTTTCAACGAAAACCACCCTTTTGCTAAAAAATCTCTCGTTTTGCCTTGTTTAATTGTAGTATCGGTAGTTTCGCAAAAATGCAATGATTTACACCTTATTTAACTAATCAATAATTTGAGGGGCATTTTCAATTAGAGAAAATTTGAGAAATACAGAACTATATTAAGATTAGAAGGAATATAATAAATTTTATTAAACTGCCACAATACTCTAATTTATAACTTTTATTTTGAATTGGTTAAATTTCAAAAACTTTGCATAAATGCCGATGATAATTCTCTAACCAGCATTGTTGCTCGTCTTATAATTATGAAAGTACCAAGAATATTATTTTTATTAATTAGAGCCTCCTTTCAAGCTTTACTTTTCTCGGGATAACCTTTGAAAAAAATCAATTCGGACAGCCTAATTGTGCCGACCATCTCCATTAACTTAAGATCAAAAAGAAATCAAAATCGCCATCAAGCTTCAAAAACTAAAAAAAATGATACTAAAATAATACTGTAGTTAAAAAAAGTATCAGTTCTTAGTAAAGTCCTTTAAAAGCGTTCGGTTATGTTATAACTAAGTCAATCCGTTTTTTTGACCTTCAATAGCGCTCAAAATACAGGTTTTATATTAATTTTTAAAAATCTTTCTAGTTAAAACATACAGTGTGTCAAACCTCAAAATTTGCCAAATTTGTTTTCTAGAAAACTAATTGTGAAAGCGAAAATCGATGGAATTCTTCACCCGATGCGTATTAATTTCTAGAATACAAATTTGGCAAATTTTGAGGTTTGACAGGCCGTAGTTCTTGATAGGGACCATTTTAAGTCCTCAAACAGAGTCATGAACAAAGTGTGGTGCCTAAAAAAGTGTTTTGTAGATATTAAAAAAAACGTATGGTCATTTAAAAAAATCTCTGAAAAAAAAATCAATTTGGACAGACTAATTATGCCAACCATCTCCATTAACCTCAGATCAAAAAGAAATCAAAATCGCCAAACTTAAAAAAATAATACTAAAATAATACTGTAATTTAAAAAAAAGTGTTTGAATTGTTAGTAAAGTCGTTTAAAAGCCTTCGGTTATCTAGTAATCGAGGCAAGCCGTTTTTTCCCCTTTTCTTTTTGGCATTCCATAGCGCTCAAAATTGACCTCTTTTAATTGAATCGTTCTTTCTTCATTCGCCACGCTCGATTCGCTCGAGACTCGACTACATGACGAGCCGAAAAGCGACAAAAGAATTAAATTAACACAAAAATTTATTCTCCCTTTTTTTCTCTACTGGTTTTTTGTTTTTTTCTCTATTTTGCCTCTGTTGTGTGTTTTCCAGGATCGACGGCACTGATAATAGAATTGGAAAAAAACGTAAACGAATTATATTAGCGGCCTTAACCCCAAGAGCGGACGGGCTCGCTTTTCCACGATCAATGATGGAAAACTTGATATAGAGAAATGCAGGCTGAAAATTCGAGAAAATCGAGACTAGCTAGACGACAGAGTAAGGTTTGTTAAAAATTAAATTGTTAACCGCCTGGCATCGTCAATATAAGGGATTAACACCTTCGTACCATGGTGCCAATTTATTGTCAGCTTTTTTTTCACGCGCCTTTTTTTCAAGCTTCCCCTTCAAAGTACTAAAAAAGTATTTTTTTAATGACTTTTGCTGATCTTTGCGCATGTAATTTAGATACATGTATAAAGCACCCACAGGCGAAATTTTAGCTTTCTACTCTGCGTTTTACATGAATTTTCGCCGTTTTTTTCTTGCGTATATTCTAGATGGCTGAACTTTTTTTTCGCACTTCAAAAACTGAAATATGGCTATATAGAAAATACGAGAAGAATTAACGGCCGAAATTTATGTAAAACGCTGAGTAGGGATTCAAACAAATAAATATGACCTGATGGAAAAGTATGAAGTGACCTTTGCCGTTGTTTTTTTCTGGTCAAGGTTTTTATTGATACCAAAAATGACCCCCAAAGTTAAAATATCAACACCAGATAAGTAGCCAGTTACACTCGCCTCATTTTTATTTAGGCAAAATAAATTGTAAAAAAACCGGACATTTCATACCTTATTTGTTAACCAACTTCAAATCAACTACTAGACTAATCCGCCTAAGATCATAAAGCTAAAAAACGTAGTTTGCAAAAAAATGTTAAAAACCAACTTGAGCTGAAACTAAAATATACTTTGTTTTGCTTGAAAATGCAGTATATGGTGTCTTTTATTGTGATTGGAAAAAATCTGACTTCCAGATATATATATATAAAACTACTTGGGTATAAACGTCATACTTTGAAGGGCAGTCTGAGACTGATGACCTCTGCGTAATTGGGTTTGACATGAGCCCTAAATGTGACAAATTCGAACTAAAAAACAATTCTCTCTAAATCAATCTTCCAGGTCATCATAGAGAAGTTCCCTCAAAACAAAATATATTTTCAACTTTTCTTTTTTGGTTGTACACAAATCGAAACGACAAATTAAATCAAAGTTTTTTTTCGTCTTGCATTTTTTGACAATAATGAATCCGAGCCCAAATGTACCATATTTATTATTTATTCCGTTATCAAATTTGAAAGGGCTGAAAAGTTATTTATTTTTGTGTTGCCCCTTTGGCGTAAATGATGTCATGTGAATTTTTGGAGTTTAAAAAATGTATAAAATTGCCAATTGGACGCTCTCTGCTCTTCAGGTATATTTTTTCGTTTAAAAAAATTATAAGAGAAAAAAAAATAAGCCATAATCACCAAAAATAGCCCATTTTGAGGCCTCAAATCAAATTTATCACGTGACAGGGTGAACTTGGGCCAAAACTGGATCAACCCACTACAATCCACTTTTAAATTTTACGTCTAATGGCCAAAACAGTTTTTCTTTCAAAAAATTAAGTGGTTATGGCTTATTTTTTTGTCTAAGAGAAAAACTTAACCACTAACTATCTCATTTCGCCTCAGGCACAAAAACCCGCATTTTGCTCAAATATCCCGTGGCACTTGAGATTTTTTGAATTTCAAGAAAATTTGAAATTAATTATTTCGGACCTGAAAAAGCTGCTGTAGCAGTTTTTTTTTCGAAAAATTGACCTGTCGATTTCTTATTTTTTGTTTTCTTCTCTAAGCGGATGACGATATAAACGATTTATTGTTTTATTTTCTTGAAAATTGGTAATGGAATGGAATACAAATTCGTACATATCTGTTATATGTGCAAATTAAATTTTAGGGGCTTTGGTGTTATCAAGAGATTGCGAATCAATAGAGTAAATTGAAAGTCAAGTCGATTATGACGCCACTCTAAGGGGCTGGATTTGATTTGGATCAACACAATTAGTGCACTTTAGATTTGGGATGGGAAATACAGGTTTTATATTCATTTTTAAGATATATCATGCTATTAAAACATACAACCCTAATTCTTGATTAGAATATTTTAACTCCTCAAAACACCGTCCTAAGGTGTAGTGCCCAAAAATGGGGATACTTTTTGAACGTAATGGTAACGTCTTGGATAGGGCATGGGATTTTTTGTTTAAATACCTCGCCTGGACTGGCCTGTTGAGCTATAAACTGAAAATAAAGTGTCCTGAGCTGGCCTCTTCAGCTAAAACTAAAAATGAGTAGGTCTGGACTGGCATTTCGAACTGCCCAGCCAGCTGTCGAATTAGGACAGTCAGTTGGCTGTTACTGAGTCCTGGTCCAGACACAGATAACTAAGTCGCAGAATCGGAAAACAGTTTTAAGTTTGTTTAATGTTTTGAATACTCGGCGTTTTACATAAACTTTCGCCGCCTTTTCTCCCTCGTTTTCTAGATAACGATATTCGAATTTTTGACGTGCGGAAAAACCTCGAATTTGGCTATCTAGAAAATACGAAAAAAAAAACTGCAGAAATTCATGTAAAACGCTGAGTATAAGTTAAATTTAAGCCCATATTTTTGCGAAAATTATATTTTTCTCACGAGGATGTTGGAAAATCAATTTGAGCCTAAGATTTTTTTTTATTTTTGCTTTCACGTCGGCATGTTTCTAATGAACAGGATATATTTCCGATTATGAGCAGCATAATTCGTATGTTGCCAACAATTATTGACTTTTATAAGAAAGTTAGTATTGGAATTCTGGAAAATCAATTTGCTAGTCAAAACTCTAAAGACAAGTCACAGAAATTATTTTTGCTTTGCGTTGTGAAGCCCTGGTTTGTGTATTTCTCATGAATACGTATATATTTGCGAAGTAGCGGTTATTCAATATATAAAACTGGCAACCTGAACTTGGGGTTCATCATAGTGCACATTGCGCAAATGATTAGTAGTGAAGTATATATAAACATACGGTCTACAATTTTATATTGAATCATTGAGTACACTTTTTTTATTAAAAAATCATCAGTTGCGTGACATTCTTCATTACTGATTGACATGTCACGACATGTGCCTAATATTAAACTCTGAGATCAATATAAACCACTATATATCCTATTGTGAAGAAAAAAAAGCAACTTTGTTTCTTGTGCAAAGTTGAAACAGTAATTTATGAAGGATGAAAAATAGATGAAACTAAATGTCAAAACGGCAAGTTTAAACAATTAACATTTTAAACAATTAACATTTTAAGCGGTGATAAAGTTAACCCGGGCCCGGGATCCTCGGGAGTTAAAAGTCAAAAATGTGGCCAAAAAGTGAACTTTCGTTTTCCCGTCCGTGCCCTAATGTTTCACTTTTCAAAAAATCTGGGCTCCACCTACGCCCTACGCTCTGATGGAAAATCGCAACAAATTATAGCAAATTTCGAGATACGCCCGTTGAAAACTTAAATTAAGCTACATTATGTTTTATTGCCTACGCACATCAGTGACATGACATCACTCTAATGTTTCATTTTCTCCGTTCATGCTCTATTTTTACTTTTTTTGTGAAACATTAGAACGCACCCGGTGTCGGTGCCAGAGCTTTTCGTCAATCTTACTTTTCGCCCAAAATATTTTTCGTCCAAAACATTTTTTGTCCAAAATGTTTTTCGTCTAAAACCTTTTTCGTTCAAACTTTTTTTTCACAAAAATTAAGTTGGAAATGTATTTCAAGAAAACTTATTTTGGACGAAAAGTATTTAGACCAAAGATTTGTTGGACGAAAAATACCATTGGACAAAAAGTAACAAACACGAAAAGCTCTTTCACGTTTTTTACAAAATGAGATAAATTTCCCACAAAATTGGACGTGTATATCAAAAAAAGTTCAACTATAAAATATTAAAAACTGACTCTTTTCATTTATCGTTTTATACTGTATGTTTTTTTTAACAAATCAATTAATTTTCGATATGTTTCACAAAAAAAATACAAATCGAACAAATCCGATTGCAGCATTGAGATCTCAAATAGGCGTACAAGTTAATTAGCAAAGACGGTTGAATAATCCAGCGCTAAGCGAACTGAATAATCATTATAAGACTTAAATTTTCAATAAATACTCGAGTAGGCATCGATTATAATTAAAATGTAAAGAAGAAATCTTCCATACCGAAGTTCGACATAACTCCCCGGGGTCCAGAAGCGATTGGGTTGGCATAAAGTACGTGTCCAGGAGACGGTAACTCGTCATCTGATTTTAAAGGCATATTTTGAATTTGTCAAAGGAAGGTATTTTCCAAAATTTGTGGCCGAAGTTGTTTTAAATTGCATGTTCCTGCCAAATAAGTCCTGGCCCTTACGTTCGAAACTTTTCCTTAGTTGACGTTGAGTAATATATTTTTTTACGAAAAACAATCAAAAAGTGTTCAAGGTCATTTGAGGTCATTTGAGGTCAAAAAAACTTTTTTTTCATTTTTGACCACTTTTTGACCTGTTGATAGCGTCGTTAGCCACTTTCTAGACACTTTTTTTATTTTATAGTGCATGTGCCCTTACTTATTACGTACTACCCTTACTAATAGCGGCCCCCTGTAAATACACTTCCTACCCATTTGAAAAAAATCTGTATTCGAAAATAAGCGAGATGATTAATTAATATATTGAGCCTTGATTTAATCAAAAATAAATTAACCAAAAAAGGATGAAAAAACTCAAATGAGACTAATTGAAATCTCCTAACGCCCAAATTTATTACAAGTTTTCTTCGACCTCGAAATTTAAATTGATTATACGCTACCTGCGCGGTTATGTTGCACATAAACTTCATCAATATATGAAAATAATTGCGCACGGAATAAGCAATTTTGCTGGAAAGTTTGAAATAAAAATAATAAAATTCAAGATAACGGAGCCTACGGGGCATTTTTATGAATTTAAAAGATAACCAAAGTATAGTGTTGGTCCAGTTTTGATGTCGAGTTCCAGTTGTGTCCCAAAATATGAAACTTTCAGAATGCCAACAAAAGTGCATCCGTTGACTCCGACAGTTAAATTGCGCTACTTTTGTGTGTTTTCTACTGTTTATCGTGAAAACGAAATTAATCTGATCAAGTACTGTTTTAGCAAGGCGACAATGAAAAGGAAAAATTGGCATTGGAGCAACTACAGCATGCCCTTGAAAAATCGGTTCTATTCGCCGTTAGAACATCGGTGGGCTACAATGGCCGTATTGATGATGATGCGCCCGTATCTGGACGCTATATTTCGTTTGACTAGGCTGTTCAAACTGAATTTCAAGTGTAAATAAAAATTGGCAAGATAACCCCAACTGTTCAAAAGTTTTGAAGGTTTTGTTAACTCCCAAGGGTCACACGTAGCATGTAATTCGTAGGGGTCCATTAGTCTCAATTTGGACTTAACGGCGTCAAGTTAACGCCCTTATTACCGGGAGTAGTTAAACTGATAGCATATTTGTGGGTCTGAAATTGAAGAACTAATTTTGCCAAATTGTAGAACTCGAAGAGTTACGAAAAAAACATGTGTCAAAATCGTCTTTTTAAAATGTAAGAATTTTTTTTTCAAGATCAGTTCATCACGCCCCCTTGTGACCATGTTGGACTTTTAAAAATTTCAGTTCCGTTGCATGTTTTATATTTTTCGATTTTCGATTCAGCCCGGTTTACTATACTGTAATAGTAAATAAAATAATTTATTTCTGGTTCATTTATGGCGTTAAGTCCCAATTTGGACTAATGGACCCCTGGGAGTTAAAAATTGACACCGTTTTTAACGATTTTTTTTATTGGATAATTCCCCAAAATATAAATTTTCTCGACTCGACCCTTAAAATCCAGTTTGATGAGCCTTTGCCTGACTGTGACGATTTTCTTCACATCAAAGAAAAGTACGACGACGATTGGTGGATTGGTCGGGTCGTATCCAATGATGAACACTTGGGTTTTATACCGTCACCGGTGAAAATTGAAAAAATACGAACCCATCAAAAATCCCGCCCGCAGCGCTCGACAAAAATAAGTAAAGCGAGTATTGAGGAGTCGCTCTTTTCGATTGTGGAAAAAGAGCGGAAAAAAGGCGAAAGCAAAAATCCGTATGAAGTCGTTCCTAATGTTAGGCCTGTCTTACTGGTTGGGCCAAGTTTAAAAGGTACGAATTTTGGGCGCCAGTTGAGGAACTTTTATCCGTTTTAACTCTTCAAAATCTTTTGAGTCAGGCAATGATCCTGATTTTAGGTTACGAAGTGACGGACATGATGCAAAAAGCCGTCTTTGACTTTTTGCGGCGACATTTTGATGGTCGGGTCAACATTACGCGTATTTCAGCCGACCTTTCACTTGCACGACAAGCCGACCGTGCATTCAAGGAACAAAAAGGAGCCGTGAAACAAAGTTTACGTAAGTTAACATGGCTGCAAGATATAGAACACCTAACAATAAGTTAAGATGAGCCAATTGTGTTAAGATACCTGGTGTTACGATAACTGATTAGGGGGTTTAGGTACCTTACTCAGCGTTTTACATGAATTTCCGCTGGTTTTTCTTTCGTATTTTCTAGATAGTCATACTCAAGTTTTTCCCCACGTCAACAACTCGAATATCGCTATCTAGAAAATGCGGGAGAAAATACGGCGGAAATTCATGTTAAACGCCGAGTAGTACATAACCTAACCAGTAAGATTAACAACTGTTTTCTCAAAGTGTGTTATGATGACACAACTGTGTTACGATACACCCGCTAACCAGTTGTTTTAACATCGGTTACCTAAATCAAGTTGACTTATCTTAACACTTTTTGGACCGAAATGTGCGTTGTGGAGATACCTGGTTAGGTGGTCTAGGTAGTTACAGGACGTTTCAAAATTTAGGCAAAACAGCAATAAAAAATCTAAAGTGAATTATGAAATTTTCAAAACACACTTGACCAGCCCCCCAAAGCAGTACCCCAATTTTTCATGAAAACTGACCATATTGTTAACCATTTGTTTCGCTTGAAAATTTGGTTCATACAATCTCGTCAGTTCGCCAAAAATTGCCCCTTGGAGTCAAAATGAATGAAATTTTCCTTTGGAAGTTAAACGACATTCTACGTAAGCCCACCTTATTTTTCACCGTTTAATAGTTAAATTCGAATGTGATGTGTCACTCATGTAAAGTGCAATTTGCGAAATCATGTCCGGGGGAAAAATATATTGTTTCGATGGAAACCGCGAAAGTCCCTAATCCTCTATTGCATAATTATGTTTTTTTCTTCAAAACGCTATTATGAACGAGCGGAAACCGGACGTGGACCGTAATTAAAATTTTTTGCCAATTTTGGCCGATCGATATTAAGTGTTAACGCTGCACATTGTGTCGGCCAGCGCGGGTTGTTCGCTTAATGCGCAATTTTGCGCACGTTATTTTGAATTTGGGAATCTAGTGGCGCGGCAGCCATTGCTATCCAGGACCTTTTTTTCGCGATTTTTAATCGAATATTTATCTAATAATTGTATAATCAGGACTTAACGATTAAAATATAAATTATGGTTAAAGCATTAAGCTTAAAACCGGGATTTTACGACGATTAATAGAAGTTTAAATAACACATTTTTTTAATTATGCAAAACAAGCTATAGAAGGTGCTTTTTGAAAATGGACTCCTATATCGCCAATTAAGATAGAAATTATTAAAAACAGACCCCTTTTGGCGCGAGAGAGCATGCGTAACCCTGATAGCTCTTCAGAGTCAAGAAATGATATCTAAGAGCTGACGATGTGCTTCTTTTATATTTTTATATAGTTAAACTATATTTTTTCTATATTTTCTTAAATTTAGCCTTCACAAGTCTAATTGCATTATACATGTGAGACCCAAAAATTTATGAAAAAATGGGATATCCCCATCTAGAAATCTGCGAATTCATGTCAGACATTGAGTAGAATTCTTTAATTCAAAAATAGAAAATGTTTAAATATAACGAGTAACATTTTATTTAGTTCGTAATTTTTCGCACGTTATTTCGAATTCCTGAATATAGTGGCGGCGCGCCATTGCGACCCTGTTGAATGTATGTGGTGACCACGAAACATAAAATTTGAATTAAATGCAAGCGATCAAACGCTAAAAAGCCAAACGCTGATCTAATAATTTTATAATTACATTAATTCATGTTTCTTTGCATCAAATGAGATTGTTATTTCGTTAAGTTTTTGGAATCATCTCAAAATTTAGAATTTTTTTTTTCATGTGACAGCTAGCATAGAATATGAAGGAGTTTTAATCTAGTTTGTGGTACCTGAGAATTTTAACTGATTTTTTCTTAGATTAGAATTTATGGCATCTTATTTTAGTGATTATTAAAACGTTAAAAAATAGAAAAAATTGGAATTTTTTTATAATTATAATTCCATGAACCTGCTAGATAAATTCAATCCAAAGCAACTTGCAAGATAATTGTGCAGGGGGTTATTAGATACAAACTTTGTCCGTTTCCTGCAATACACCTCTGATTAGTAATCCGCTCGGTTTTCCCATTCGTGTACCGTTGTTTCTTAAAAAAATTCAGCTAGTCCGCCTACGCCCTAATCACTTATAGCCTATAAGTTATAAGGTATCCTACGCACGTATAGACAGTGTTTTGCATGGCAAAAATAGTATTTATTTCAGTATTTTTAAATATTCTAAGTCGCAGTTCCTAACCCCACAACGGCCGGGTCTCCTTTTTTGGAGACTTGAACAACGTCGGCTCTTATGGGATTGTCTGACCGGCCGTTGTGGGAATGGGGACTATATATATTTATTTTAAGTGGAAGTACAAAGTGAAGTGGAACGGATCTTTGACTTAGCACGATGTCTTCAATTGGTAGTAATCGATGCCGATACGATCAATCATCCAAATCAAATTGTAAAAACTCATCTAGCACCTATTATAGGAATCGGATTAAGACCTCTTTTCCGACAATGTGTCGCCTCGGTTAGCATTCGAAAACTAACAACAAACACAAAAAAAAATTACTAATTTTGAAATTATACGTCTAGATATAACCGAGACCGAGATAAAAATTACCTTTTTTTGATTCCTTCGCCAAGTACAAATTAAAATCAATTCACTCAAAGTGCTACAAAGGCTGATCAAATCGCGGGGTAAAACTCAAACACGCAATATGAACATACAAATTGTTGCTGCTGAAAAATTAAGCCAATGCTGTCCGGTGAGTTTAATGTTTCATTTGTATTTTGGGGGTTAAAGTCAAAAATGAAAACGTTCCGTGATTTAGCAGAACGTGATAACAAGAGCGCAAAAAAAACAAGAGAACAAGAGAACAGCCTCTCTAAATAGTTTTATTCGTTTTTTTTTTAATGCGCGAAGAATAAATCATAAAACGTTATAAAAATCATTTCACGATTAGAACAGAACGGACCGTTCTATTTTCATCTAATGAAAGTTGGATTAAAATCATAAAATAAAACGATCGTTCTGTTCTGTTTTGGAAATTACTGAAAAGTATAAAACTTTAAAAACTCTGCTTAGGGTCTATACAGTAGTATCGATTACCGAGTTTTCCGTTTTGTAAATGACGGTGAAAACTAACATATAATAATCAATTGTGTAGTCGTCCCACGAGAATTAACTTTCAAATGAATTCCCAACTTTTATTCAGAACTACTTTGATGTCACTTTGGATGAAAACTCGTTAGACGAAGCATGTGATCATCTAGCTGAATATCTTGAGGTAAAATAAACTTTAACTACTGTTAACTACTGTTAAATTTTTCATAAAGTTTGTTATGGATATTTGGAACCAAAGTTTGAAGTAGCAATCACAAATTCACAATTTTGTCTTTTAGTTTTAAAATCAATTCAGAAAAATTACTTCAGTACTCGACTTTTAGAGTCGAAGTGAATTGCAGAATCTTTCATTCGTCGACGTTCCCCGGGGAGCAAACTTTAGTGACGGTTTTTCATTGATAGCATTAAATTTTTCATTCAGTTTGAGTCTCGTGAAACTTTCACATTTTGTAGGACTACAATGACATTTTTAAGATTTTTTTTTTGTCTTATCATAAAGATATACCGTGTCGACGCTAGTACTGACGCGGTTATGCGAAATAAGCTCGTTTCTCCTAAATCCCGTCAGCTACAGCACCTACACGCGGTGTATTGAGGGACAAACAAATTAATTCATTTTAAATTTCCAGGCCTATTGGTTGACCATACATCCGGAAGATCGACACAAAAACACTGTTCCGGAAGTGGAAAAGAGCAACGGGCTACAGGTATAAACTAAAACTAAGTTGCATCATTGAACAAAATTTGTTTTAAATTAGTGGCCGAACAATCATATCATTTCCATTTTGACACTTTTTGAACTAAAATCAGCGCAATTGACTAATTAGATCCGATTCACGTATTATAAGCCCATTTTCTCAATAAGCTCAGACTGATTCCATTTAATTTGTCCAGCTAAAAATTGATCCCCTTAGAAGACGATACCGACCAAAGCAAATTTAAGCTGCTGACTTTGCAATCCACAAATTATCAGAAAATACAAAGTATCGTTTTTGAATACCTAGTTAACCCACCACAAAAAAATCATAAAAGTTCACCAGTAACCCCTTTATGCGTAGGCGATTGGCTGAGAGTGTCGTAAAAATTTTTTTGCGTAGGTTGAGAATTTCAAACATTTATCTACTAGAGGGGTCCCTAAGGGGTCCCTGGTGGTCGAAACCAATGAAGCGAAATCTACTATACACCACATAACCCGTTATGTTAACACCATCAAACGTCAAAAACTGTTAACATATTGGAATTTTATTAAATAATGGGGTAGGGCGTTTGGTTAAATAATTGAAAATCGAAGTTTATCAAATCCCAAATAGTGTTAATATAACGGAATTTTGTTAACATAACGGGTGTTAACATAACCGGTTATATGGTCTAGTCTGCGTAGGTTGTGAATTTTCATTTATATTATCGACACCAGGGCTCGGCAAAGCCAGGCATTTTCATTGGATGGCTTGGCTTGGCTTGACTATGTGCCAAAAGCCACTCGTGCCGAGCCCTGATCGACGCAGTTTTTTTTTCGGTGATTTCGCGATTTCCCCATTTCTACCAAATCTACCACTCTTATATGGGTTTTAAAGGTGATGTCAACGATCAAGCGAAATCTAAGCTGCCGACTCAGTAAGCATCCAAACCGACCAATTGTGAAGCTAACCACAGACGATCAAGAAGAAATGAAGATTGCGTGATACTGCTTGCAAATTACTCTTACGTGGAAGGAAAAAGATGCGAGGCAAAAAAGAAAAAAAGACGTGTCAATTGATAAATTAAATAACGCAAATCTTACACATGTACATTCCTAAATGATGCCAACCGAACAAGGTCAATTCGGTTTTTGTATTTGACCTCTAGCTTCTAAGAATAAATCAAATTCGAGAAAATGAAAGCAGGCTGATTTCAGGCGATTGTTTTTTTTTGCTCTGTAAATCCATTGAAAACAAAATATAAATGAAACCTTCAAGTAAGTTAATGCTAATATAGGAAAACATACTGATGACATCAGGATCTGTACTCGTTGAAAACATTCAATAAAAAGAATGAACTCAGAAAAAGTAGCTTGAAAGTATATTGAGCATACGGAAGATTCAGACATGGAAAACAATAGCTTCTTCTGAAACTCATACTTATTTGATCTGTAGATTGCAAATTTGAAGGCTGTCTGTTTTGACGCTAAAGAGCAAATTTTAACATTGGCAAATGTTTAAATTTAAGCACGACGCCACCATCACGTGATGTCAGCTCAGCACCGTATTTGTTGCAGAGATAACATTTTCAAAAATATTGTACACCCCCTCCGCCCTTATTTTGCAAATATCATAAAAATAATATCATTTTCAAATATCAGTAAAATAATCCTGCTAGGGATTCCTGGAAATTTGCCGAAAAAATCTGCCAGATAAAGAGCTGGAAAAACGAGTGGCAACATAACAGTGCAGGGAGTCTATAATTTATATCTTTGAGACAAATGAATTATTTTTTTGGAAAAATGTCGGTTTTTATGGAGTAAGTTTCATTAAACCTTTTGTGTATAATGAGACGAATGTTACCGATTATCGTACGAGTGAAATTTCTAACCTTAACTCGCAGAGGGAAGTGTGTGCATATATGCACACGACTTGGTTTTTCGGCGATTTAAGGCATAAGGAGGCCCCGAAGGGCAGAATTGGTATTGACTCAACTTTTCGAGAAAAATTCCATTGGCGGTATTTTTTTTGCGTAGGTTGGATATTTATTAAAACAGCTCTCTAGGGGGCCCTGGTGACCCAAATCAATTTATTAATAGTCAGATCGACGTAGTTTGACGAGCTCTACAATTTGCGAATTATTGTGAATTATTAAGTGTGTGCATACGTGCACAAAATTTTCCCCCCACGGGTTATCAAAAAGGCCTTCCCCCTGAGAGTTAACTATCTAAAACTTAAAATTGTTCGCCGTATCACGTAAATTTAAATAATATTTTGTGGCTGGTATGTCAATAAGACGACATTTTAATTTACTGGTGTCTTTAGTAGTATTACTGACATTATTAAATAATATCCGACATTTTAATTAAAATCTGACGCCGCCATTTTCTTACAAATATGATATGTCTGCCAATATAACGGTGAATCCACCATAACGGCCATTTAAATAAATGTCATGTCGCAAAGGTGTCGAAATTAAACTTCGATGCAAATTTTTCATTTTAAAATTCAAAAATTAGATCCCTGGATGTCTAAGTGATTGCGTATTGATGGTGACAACCAAAGCCCATTCGTATTTTCTGGCAATTTTTAATTATGATAATTTTGTTGCTACTTTAATGTCAAGAGGAAATTTTCACACTTTCCATCAGGAGACGGAAGTAATTATTGAAAACCCACCATGCATCATCGACGTCCCCAGCTTCGTAATCGTAATTTTCCGATTTAAAGTTAATTAATTTTGGAACATAATTTTGCCAAAAAATTGACATAAGGATTCGCTGAACTTCATCAGTTCATTTTATATGATTAGGAGAGTTACACCACTTGCGCTGTTATCATGCGAAATTATTTTCAAATGGCAAGATACGTAAGCAAAAATGAAAAATAAAGATTAAATTCGGGTAAGATTAGGAGCCGAGCCGAGCCCAAAAAAATGGTGAAGGGTACTTTCGCGACCATTTATGGTCACGAAAAAAATCCGTTTATGAGTACTTTCGCGACCATTTATGGTCACGAAAAAAAATCCGTTTATGAGTACTTTCGCGACCAAATAGTATGGTCGCGAAAGTACCCCACTCCAAACAAAAATCGCCAATTATGCCGAGTCTTGCTCGTGTTGATATATGGCAAGTTTGGTCCAAAAATTGTTTTATTATTCCGCCTCCGCTCTGCACGAAAAAAAAACAAATTCTTTGTAAGGTCAAAAAAATGGTTTCCAAAAAGATCTATCGGACAACAATAGCATGTAATGAGTGGTAGTATAAATCACTAATCTGTCATGTACATAACTTATGTAACATAAGGATATTTTTCTACTTTGGTATTATGAACAATTTATCACACTTTCACGCACTTTTATCAGGAAGCAATTTCAATTATGAAAAAACAGACATAATCGCGGGCCCTAGTTTCATAATCAAAATTTTCCGTTTTAAAGTGAATTAATTTTTAAACCATGAATTTGCCGAAATTGGACAACATTTTTTCGCCGAACAAATGTTAGACTAAGTCGAATGATGTTCGATTAAGACGGTCAAAATTTCCACTATTAGTGGATATATATCCTAAAGATATACATTAACCACGATAGTTGCCCTATGTTGTTCGATTTAAGTTTTTGGTTGCCGCCACGTCTACCCGTTAGTGCTCTTTAAACTTTTCCAAACAGACATTATTACTACTAAATAAGTTAATCACTAGCATTATGCTAGTGATTAAACTTGACTTTTTCAAATGTGAACATGAACAGTTGATTTAAAATTTTAGACAAAACATTTAAAAATAGCACAGGACCCAAAAGGGCGCATATGCTACATAAAGATCGGCTACCGCCATAAAAGATATTTTTATCCCCCCTTGCGCTATAGACTATGGCCCATAGTGCTTCACCAAATGTCTTTCCTTTTTTCCCGTTCGTCCCGTTATCGTACAATTTTTAAAGAATATTTTTCAGGAATACTGGTGGGAGCAAAAAAGTGTCACCGAGCAAATTTCGCTTGTAGGTTTAAAACAGTACTCGGTCTTATCTATTGTAAGACCCGCGTCGAACTCGGTGACAAACTGACGACCCACACCAGTACTATCGTTATGAGTAACGCATTGGGACGCTACGTTTCGAAATTTCCACAAAATCTCTTTATGTTTTCATTGAATCAATTTTTTACACAAATGTTTCAACGATTCAACTGACTTTATCGGATAAAATTCCAGTGAAAAATGCTTGTTTCAACTGATATTGCCATTCTATTTGTTTTTGTATTTATCTTAAAAAACATATTTACAAATTGTAAATATTGTAAAGATATTATTATATAGACATGCGGGTTTATCCGACCCCTTTATCTTGCCACTTTACTCGCTCGTGCGTTTATCCGGCCTTTTTTACCACAATATTTCCGGTTACCCCACCACGCACTACGGGTTTCTCCGGCCAGTTTTTGAAGTTTTGATTCAATGAAGGTTTTCTCATTAAAATAGACATTTTTTCCAAAAGTTGACAAAGTTGGTCGGATAAACCCGCAGGTAGTGTATATTGAATTTTAAGAATAATTGAATATCTGGAACTGTTTCCAAAAAATATGAAAAATTCCAAAAAAAATCTCGTTGAACCTACGAATTAAAGCCTGCTTCACCTTGATTGATTTCAGATCGCACTGCGCTGAAATTTTTATAAAATTTCGGTTCGTGCTCTTTTTAGACTGATTTCTGTGCCTCTGCCGTAGTATGATGAAAGGGTTTTATGCGAAAAGGAAACGAAAATTTAATTGATATGGGCATTTTATTTGTTTTTGATATCTTTAAATTAACATATTTACAATATATATTTAATTTACAAAGAGTAATTGAAGAACGGAACTATGCATTGGGTGCAATCTTCAGGCACTGTTTCCAACTGGACTCGACGTCTTTGATGAGGACAGCGAGCCGCCTCATCCATTTGCCACTTTTTGGGCATTGTGGTGCAAACTCTTTGACAAGCGAATAGGAAACTTTTCTAACTGTTCGAATTGAATCTTTAACCATTTTGATCGCTTTTGGCGTTGAATTTGAACCGGAGGGTTTCGAACTGGGCATATACCTGGCCCGGATTCCGAATTGATAATCAACACTTGGCTGTTAGTCGGTCACCACATTTTTCGTTCAAGCTTTCATCGAATGAATTATATTTATATATAATCATTATCAATAATTAATAGAACTGATCTCGTTTTTTTATTACTAACGTAGATTCGTCATGAATTCGCCTCACTTTTAACTCATTTTTGACTCATTCAAACTGAGGTGAATTCTTGACGGATCCACTTTATCTGATTGATCGCGCCCGATAACGAGATTATTGACTGAATTCAACTTGGTGCGTATTGGCCAATATTTTACTTACGCGAAGATGATTGGCCCAATAATCTGGTTAAGCAATAGCTGTTAGTCAATGCGCACTGACTTGAATTCACTCTGTAATACCGTTATTCTGATTTATTTTCAAAGTTTGAATAAGTTTCCATTTTCGTATCCATTTGAATTTACGACCGTTCATACCATTAAACTTTACTAAAATTTAAATTAGTGAATTGTTCAGCTGCTTTGAACTCCCTTTAAGGACTCCCTCTAATAGACACCCGCAGTTTCCGGGTACCTATCTTCAATTTGATGCGGTCAAAATTATTTTTATTAATATTATTTTACCACGAATGAAACATTACTAATTTTATGGCACAAAACGGACACAGTGGTTCCAGGGAGTTACAAACGGGTCAAGATTATTACTTACCATTTAAAATAACTCCACTTACTGCCACAGTAGATTTTCACTTCAATTACCGAAGTTAAGTATTAAACACTATTTTTCAAACAAATTTCTAAGCCGTCTGGCAAAAATATTTTTCTTTATTTGAGGCCAGAAATGCGCGTTCTAGATAACCGATCCTGATCTTCGTAATCACTCACGAAGAACTGGAATAACGCCTGGTCGATTTCTTCGTCGATCACCGTGTATCCTTCCGTCTCGAACTCATCATAATCGAACACTGACCCAGAGTTGCAAAAAACAGCCCAACGTTAATAACTGTTGGGACTTCAACAACAGGGCTCGGTGAGCGACTTATAAAAGCCATGGGTTACCTTGATTTACCTTGGCTTACCCTAAATTATCTTGGCTTATGTTTTAAGGTCATATTAAAAAGCGGTATGATTTCCGGGTCTGAAAATTATCGGAATGAAAAATTCAATCAGCAAGAATATCGCATCGCGGTGTAGTTAAACATTTAAAATTCCGATAATTTCTCAAACCAATATGACTTTTATAAGGCAACTACCTAACTCCTTACCAAACGCAAATTTGCTTTTACCTAATCAACTGTCGAATCCAAAATGCCCCAAAATTAGAGCGGGTTTAACGTTTTTTGCAACCCTGGACTATCCGTCCATTTGGGCCAACTGTCAAAAGATTAGAACCCGCTGTGATTCTCACAGCGTGTCATTGTTGACTTCAAAAAACGCCGACATCATAGTCTACGACGCATAGACTTCCCTATGTTTTAGCCCAAAATTAAAGGGCTTCGACAAAAAAAGTTTTTGTCATAAACAAAATGTTTATGTTTTATGTACCAAAGATTAATACAAGTAGAATACACCACGTACTTGATCAAAGTTACACAGTTTGAAGTTACAAAAGTTAATTACAAAGTGACATTTTTAAACGGAACTCAAAACGTTTTCTGAGTAACCCCGGATTTAGTTTTCATCAAAAGATGCGATAAAAACGATAATCAATGAACAAAATACTAATTAAAATACTTGATAATTTTGCATCAATTTCCACCCGAAGGAAAAAGAGAATACGTGGGATATTGCGTTGGATTTATGAAATTACGTCATATTCATGAAATTATGTAATATTTATAAATTAGCCAATTATTAATTCATAGGCTATGAATCATAGCTCCACTTAAAAATAAACAGTAATAATCATGTAGTGTTTGAAAAATTACGTAATTTTAAAACCTTTTTTCTCAAAGGACTTGCGTTACTTTTATCAAACTATCATGTCTTTATTTTGCTTAAACTTACGTTTTACCTGATTAAGCTAACACTATTTCAGTACAAACTATTGTCGAATGTCGCTGTTACTTTAACCAGGTAGGTGGCGTTAATCTCAATCAGAAACTGTTTTTTGAACCAAGAAACTTCCGAAACCTGTTAATATCGGTACTCACTGGGTTATAAACAAAAAAAAATAACAGTTTTTTTTCTCAAAAATTTCAGGTTTCACACTTTTTTCTCAGATATCCGCAAGACACAGAAACGTATCTAACCAAATCCTTTATAAAAATAACGATCCTCATTGAGGGATACCATATTTATGTCACGGCGCGATCGTTTCGCGTTACAGCCATTCTTGACGTGCCAAGTAACGTCCATTGCCGTTTTTTTAAATCGAAACTTAAACATTAGTGGTTTTATATATGACTGGCCTAGTATTTTTTTTTTGGTTTGAGTTTTTTTGCGCTTACAATATATTTACTCTTCTTTGATTGCACAAACTTGCAGTAAAGGGCCTTCTTAACAATCTCCTTGTACAATGCGACGGATTTCTCTGCTCGAATGACGGATTCCTCGTAATCATTCCAGCCACGTACGTCGTACGTATCGTTCCTCTATAAAAAAATAGTAATAATATCCGTTTTTTTTTAATTATTGGCTTTTTTGTATATTTTTTATTTTCCAAAAATCTGTACGGAACATGTAATATAGATCCTGCAGATAACCTACACGATTTTTAACCTACACGAACGGCGATTTCAACTCGTCAAGGCTTTATGGGGCTAAACAAGCGCATAACCAAGTAAATTATTAAAGAGTGAAAACCACCGCGGTCTCAAATTTGATAACATTGTACGGTTTAGGGTATATATCATATTCAAACCATTTCAATGCTATTTTGTCATCACCGTGTCAGTCATAGCTCAAGCAAACGGTATATATGTGAAAAAAAAAATTCTAAAAAAAGCCGCAATAACTCTAATTTAGTAACAAACTGGTTATGTCACTTAATTTGACCGGTAAAAAAAACTCTTAAGAATATTCTTGTTGCCCTTTCAGAATTTCCTTGGATTCTCATTGAATAATTCTCGTTAATTTATACCAAACTCTCTATAAAAGCATTTGAAAAATATCTCTATAATGACTTTTTTCGGCCTTCAATCATATTTTGTCGTAGTAGGATATGTATATGGCATTACAACCATTAATTTTCATTCAATAATAATCTCAAAATATCGTAAAAGTGGTAAAATAAGGTTCAAAAGTGTACCTGAGAAACTGCGTAGTTTAATAAGGTGAACGCAATAAATCCTTTCATACTTTCTCGGTAATCCCTTTTCGGTAGTGTTAACACGTTCTCGTCCCTGAGCGCTTAAGAACCCGGCGGGAAAGCGCCAACATGCGCTCTACCGCCGATGAAAATTTGGTGGTCAGCAATTTTATCAGATTTTTCTTTTTCGGCCCAATGTTCATGCCACCTATTTTATCATACTTTTATTAATTTCAGATTTAAGCTTTGTCATCACAATTAGCTGACCGCTTTTGTTGAGCGAATTTCATACTGCGGTAGAAACAAATAATACTGATCTAATTTTAGCGAAAATTAGCTTTTGGCGAAAACACAACGCAATGAGAATTACAATTTTTGATAATTTTGAAACATGCGTTTCCAAAAATCACTGCAGCTAACTACGGTAAGTAAATTTTAAGGAGTTCGTTCAAAAATTTTTACCAACCTTACTTGAAAATACAATTATGATGTCTGAGAATTTTTTCAAAATATTATATACGACACCTGAGGGGTTATCTTACCAAAATTGGGTTATCTTGCCACTTTTTTTACCAAAACGTATCGTGACTTCCAATTATCAAACTTAACGCCCTGACGGGTTACCTTGCCAAAGTTGGGTTATCTTACCGCTTTTTATTAAAACGCTTAAAGCGTTTATAAAGGGTTGTAAAGGGTGTAACTATTATTAAACGGGTTATCTTACCTTTGTAAACGCCAAAAAACGGTAAGATAACCCAACCTTGGTAAGAGAACCACTTAGGGCGTAGGTGGAGACCTCTATACGTTTCGGTCAAAATTTGTAATTTGTTGAAATTATGAGAAAACAAGCATTTTGAAAGAACGCTAATTGTAAGATCAAAACCGATTAAATTTTACATTGTAAATTTAAATGAAATCTAGCAAATCGTGAGAAATCCAAATTTCCATGAAGATTTTAAAAAAATCGTGCAAGGAATTTTTAATTAATTGTGGCTAATCACCATACACCCCTGCTCTTATAATTAATATAATTTGCTATGCTTTTGAATTTTTTAGAATAAATGAACCCAGTGTCATCGTTCTCTATTTGAATTCGGGTTGACCTACCCGGCACGTATAAGATATCAATTGCGGCCAGGAATTTCTATAACTTAAGATCTGGCCAACAAACTGTCACTATTGAACTAACCGTATCATTGTATTTTCTCGTTTGATATTTACGTTTAATCTTAGAAGGTGTAAACTATATTGTACGCCAAGTACACGTGATAAGGGACAGTTTAATAAGATACGCATGTGCTAAATAAGTGAAGATTATCTAAATAAGGGTGGTTTTTTGTGGGAAGCGCCTTTTTGGCATGCGCAATCTTTCGATACTACAGGGTGAGGGAATATAGATGCTAATCCGTTTTTGGTTCGCGAGTACGCTGAGCGAATATAACTCACCAAAAAACGGATTAGCATCTATATTCCCTCACCCTGTATAGCTTCTATAGGCACTAAAAGCTTCTTTAAGTACTAGAACTTCTTGAGGTACTTAAACTTCTTTTGGTACTGAAGCGTCTTTTGGTACAAATCATTCTTTCGGTACGAAAGCTTTCATTAGTACTCCGCTAGTACCAAAAGAAGTTTTAATACCAAAAGAAGCTTTAGTACCAAAAGCAGTTTTAGTACCAAAAAAGTTTTCGTAACAACAAATCCACCAAAAATCTACACATGTCCCTCCCGGCATAAATGTCCGGAACTTTCCAAATAGTCCGGGATTTTAATAAATAATAACTATTCGTTATTTCAAATCAAATGTAAACTCGAAATTAAACCGGTACATTAATGAGAATACAGAATGGTATCATATTAGGGGGATACGGTATGCAGGGATACGGTATGCAGGATACGGTATGCAGGATACGGTGCAGGATGGATATATGCCTTATTGTTCATGAATAAATTACACGATATAACCAGTTATGGTAACAAAATTTTGTTATGTTATCCCGGATACCATAGTTAATCAATTCCCGAAAAGTGTTAACATAACAAAATTTTGTTACCATAACTGGTTATATCGTGTAATTTATTCATGAACAATAAGGCATATATCCATCCTGCACCATTAAGCTTTCGCAAAACGTGAAATCATCTTTAGGACGTTTTCAACCGCTAGTTTGATTGAAATTTGAACGAGTTAGTCCATAATTTACAGACAACTAGAATTATTATCGAATTATTATTAACATCGCGGTTTTATTTCACAGAATTCAAATATAATTCATGGCATCTTAAATTTTATATTTAAAGCTCATTGGCAATATTTATTATGCCGTCGTCTAGGCTGAGCGTCAATGAATATTCAATTTGAATGGATATATTGTAATCAAATAACCATTATTTGCCACTGACGTGTCATAATTATTAACCGAAATTAACGGCCGATAAGGTCCACATTATATAATTCTAATGGATAAGGTGCGTTTCTAAAAATCAAAAAATAGTTTGACGCTGGGTCGTTTGGACAGCAATGATTTCAACAAACCGTTTAACAAACACAATTTTACTTCCCGAATTAAAACCGATTAGGCATTGCATTGACAACGTTAGACCTTGGAGGTTCCAGATATATGCCTGACGATAACTTCCGTGTGGAAAACTGGTCCAAGTATTTACGAAAACGTTACGATTCCGATTACAGCCTGAAAACGACTATATTTTTCATACACTCAATGCTAAAAATCCTACAGAATGTTTCACAAAAAGATCGAATATTTGAATGTACTAGAACAATACTGTATTAGTCATTGTATCCTTTGTAGACCCGCTTCGTAGGCCCATTCGGTAATCCGATAACGTCATCGCAACCAATGTAGCCCGCTTTCCGGGCCAATTCGGCAATCCAATAAAGCCATCGCATTCTATGTAGCCCCGCTTCGCGGGCCCATTCTGTAATCAAATAAGGTCATCGCATCCTATGAAGCCACGCTTCGCGGGCCCATTCAGTAATCCAATAAGGTCATTGCATTCTCGAGAACAATGTTCGGGGTTACAAATCTTAGATCGATTATTTCAAGCATCAAAATTTGATGATCAAATATAAAATGGGTCAAAAAAGTTTTGTGCCAATTATCTGGTCTAGAAAATGCAGACTGCGTAAGAATAACCCCCATTTCATTGGACATCACGCAATTCGTGGAAAATTTCGCTTTAATGTTATTTTAATTGGCATTGTTCTCAGAAATGTTGTAGCAGTGAATTGTAGCATGGTCGAGAGACTTCTAATTTGCATTGTACCTGTTGGAATGTTAACACAACTTCCACATGAATATCACGTTAGCATAATTTGTGTGGAAATTGAGAACAAATGAGGAACAGTTCTAATTGATTCGTTCGGCTTCAAATTGATTAATATAAGAATATGATAATTTGGTCCGACATTCTGTTAATATTAGCTATAAGAGCTGTTTTACAAGCAGTTTGTTCGGCAAAAATCTAGTTTTATGATGTCCGTTTCGTATTCGGATATATATATGGCTTTGTTGGCATGTTATGAAAAAACATATTGGAGTTCCGGGAAATATTTGTCAGCANGTGATAATAAAGAACGGACAACGGATTTGAAATCGAAAAAATAATTTTACGTTTTTACAGGGCATCAAAATAAGATAATAATCAAGAAAATCCGTACATTTTATGGCGCGCTAAAGAAAATTGAGTAGCTAGCTACCAAAGATGCACATGACTGTTATAGTAAACTCAATGCGCATGACTGTTAATTTTCGAAATTCAATATAGAGAAATTATTCGGAAAAAATTTCGAGAAAAAAGGGGATTTAACATGCCGCATATTGAATTCATGATCTTACTGTTTGACAATGCTGAAAATGAAATTTTAAGCTTAACATGAAATTTAAGGAAAACATGAAAATAATTAAATCTAAATTAAATCTGCTTATTCATTTATCTTCACTTGTTAGTTCACTACTGGCTATAAAATGAAGCTCGCCACATGTCAAATAAATGAGCAATTAAAAACCATATTATTTCACCCTAATTAGTTTGAAAACTTAAAAAAACTTTAAAATGAAAGTCCATTTTTCTTCGAATATCACAAGCGCTACTTCTATAACAACATTTTGTGGTATAAAAGTTAGAAAATCCTAAAGACATCTGTATCAGAAGGTTATGCTCGGGTGTCAAATTATGGACATGTTTCCAATAATGTTCAAAAGGTCCGTTTTGGGATAAATTAGAGCACACTTATATCTAATTATATAAAGCAACTTCTTATAATAAGCATATCAGGTTTAAAATTGTCATTGTTAGCGGCTAACATACGCCACAAACACGGTTGTTATGACTCTTTTTTGCTTCGGAAAGTCCCTCTGACTGAATTATTTGCAAAAAATGTTCGTTATGTTTGTAGTATAGTTATCAATTAAATACTTTTGATTCACAGTTATCCCGTTGTATTTTTGGAGTTAAAAAACTCGGGTCTAAAACTCGGGTCCAGACCCTGTTAAGTCACTTTTAAGTTCGCTTGGATTGCACGGTTTTAATGACACAGTTTGAATGGACACGGTTCAAATGGAAGATATAAATGGACACGTTTTCAATGGACGCGCGGATTCGGTGTCAGACTGGCCTGAATGGGCACGGTGTAATATGGCAGAGCACAATAAGAGGAATTTGTCGAGATGCATATCAAATTGTGAAATAATTCGCATTCCGTTCGTTGCCACGACGCCAAAAATGAAATATAAAAAGAACCAGCTTCGTAAGAAGCGCAGCCAGATGCAAAAATAATAATTATTTTTTTTTAATTATTTTTTTTTAATAAACATGATTTCCACCCGCAAAATGTGTATTGCTTTATGACGACTCGCATAGACAATTTAACCCAATTATCATTGGTGGAGATCAACGGTGAGAGACCGCCCTACCTAGCCTACCAAATCAATACAAAAAGGTACAATAAAAAAATCTGAAGTAAATATAATAATCGCGGTAAATAATAATCGCGGTAAATAATCGCGGTAAATAATAATCGCGGTAAATAATCGCGGTAAATAATAATCGCGGTAAACAATCGCGGTAAATACTCGCGGTAAACAATCGCGGGAAATAATCGGTAAATAATAAAGCGGTAAAAATCACCGACATACCATTATGGTTTTTTTAGATGCTCTCGAATTTTTTTGTGTCAAGTTCAATTGAATTTGTTTATATTAAATCTTTTTAGTCAGATATCTGTCAGAAATTTTTTAACGGGTTTCCCAAAAAAATTTTCTTAAATCTCTTTTCCAAATAATTTTTTTTTCAAATTTTTTTTGAATTTTCTCAGATTTTGGCGTTAAGCCAACGAATAAACATGCATCAGCCTGATCGCATACTGTTCAGGACCATTTGACCCCTAAAAATATTATGTTCCCATTATCCTGTTTAGGATACCGTTACTCCACAAATGAAATAATCTCTCGAAACCTAAGGGAAATCATAAGGTCCTGTGACTATCATATAACAACAGATATGATAAAAAAAACACCGAGTTTCTGAAACCTTGATTAATTATACTAAACGAGTATATTTGTGACGTTTTTCGACATATAAAGGAAAAATACTTTATGAATTTTTCTTCGACCAGGTTCAATTTAATTCACACTTAGCCAAGATGAAGGTACATCCAGTGTATACAAAACTAAATCGAATTACCCGTATATTCCATACTGACTCACACCAATTATAACTTTTGAAAAAAAACATACAATTGACAACAATGGGATCTTATTTTCTCAAAAAAAAAAAGTAATTAACATGCTATAAATGTGAAAAAATAATAACAATCAATCCAAAAAATACAAACTGCATTCTATTTTAACAAAAAAACTAGTAAAATGCAAGTCTAAAATAACACAAAAATAGCATAAAAATCGCTTGCATCGTTAACTCACAAAACATCCATAAAAAATTGACTGGTTAACGGCGCACCGCGACGGCCATCATCGTGTGAAAAAAACTTCTGTAGTTAGAAACCTGCTATATTACATAGATTAGATCAAAACATTTCTTGCCTTACAAGTAGTTAGAAATATACATTCATTATACATTTTTTTTTCAAGAAAATTCATATTTCAAATTTTATGTTAACCTGTCTATTTGTCATTAACCGGCAGGTTTTCAAAAATTTTGGTGCCGGTTAACGGCGAACCCTGTGTATTTTCATTTTTACATATATCAATTTTACAATATTTTTGTTCAAAAAAGGGGGGGGAAACATGTTAAGTCACTTTCAAGTTCGCTTGGATTGCACGGTTTTAATGACACAGTTTGAATGGACACGGTTCAAATGGGAGATATAAATGGAGACGTTTTGAATAGACGCGCGGATTCGGTGTCAAACTGGCCCGAATGGGCACGATGTAATATGGCAAGGCACAATAAGAGGAATTTGTCGAAATGCATATCAAATTGTGAATAATTCGCATTCCATTCGTTGCCAAGACGCCAAAAATGAAATACAAAAAGAACCAGCTTCGTAAGAAGCGCAGCCAGATGCAAAAATAAGAAATATTATTTGTTTAAAATTATTATTTTTAATACACATGATTTCCACCCGCAAAATGTGTATTGCTTTATGACGACTCGCATGGACAATTTAAACCAATTATCAGACCCGAGCAAAAAAGTCTATCCAACCCGCATCCGACCCGGGTCGGGATAATTCAGGTCTAAAGTTAAGACTCTAAACGGGAAAACTCTTAATGTTTCAAAAATTTTATGGTACTCTTTGACTAAGGACTGTCCTCCGTTTTTTCACAAACCACTTTCAGGTTAAGTTGGCAGAACTATTTACGTCAAAGAAACCACGAAAATGGAGTTTAAATTTATTTATATCACAATCGTGATATTTTATAATATCTTT
Source organism: Oikopleura albicans (assembly GCA_004367875.1). Taxonomy (NCBI): domain Eukaryota; kingdom Metazoa; phylum Chordata; class Appendicularia; order Copelata; family Oikopleuridae; genus Oikopleura; species Oikopleura albicans. The sequence goes on along the minus strand of SCLG01000563.1, from coordinate 45,569 downwards.
CAAAAAACAGCAATTCTAAAACGTTCTCAAGGGAAATAAATGAGAAAAGTGTATTTTGGAAAGTGAAGTTTAAGGTCCACATGATTTGGCCAACAGTCGAACATGGATAGGGTCCGACCAAGTTCGAACATGCAGATGTGTCTTAAATATCTGGACAACGTTTTCGGTTGACGAATTGTTGCAAGCAGCACAACAAAGTTATATGTTGGTATGAAATATCAATTTTTCGGTCAAAGTTATGACAATTAAAAAAATNTAAGGGTCAAAAAACTCGGGTCTAGACCCGAGCAAAAAAGTCTATCCAACGCGCATCCGACCCGGGTCGGGAAAATTCAGGTCTAAAGTTAAGACTCTAAACGGGAAAACTCTTAATTTTTCACAAACCACTTTCAGGTTAAGTTGGCAGAACTATTTACGTCAAAGAAACCAGGAAACTGGAGTTTAAATTTATTTATATCACAATCGTGATATTTTATAATGTCTTTCAAAAAGTAGCAATTCTAAAGCAAGGAAAATAAATGAGAAAAGTGTATTTTGAAAAGTGAAGTTTAAGGTCCACATGATTTGGCCAACAGTCGAACATGGATAGGGTCCGGTCAAGTTCGAACATGCAGATGTGTCTTAAATATCTGGACAACGTTTTCGGTTGACGAATTGTTGCAAGCAGCACAACAAAGTTATATGTTGGTATGAAATATCAATTTTTCGGTCAAAGTTATGACAATTAAAAAAATTGCGGTGGCCAAAATCCTACCCGTGTATCTATGTTGCGTCAATTTCCCCATTTATATATGTCGCCATGTTTTGCCAATAGAAAGTCTAAAAACATCATAAAAAATTAATGTTTAGAATTTCAGTTTTAAGCGCGCATAACCAAAATTCTAAACGTTGATTTTTTGACATGTTTTCGGGCCTTCTATTTATGTTATATCCGGGACAATAATTTTAACCTTCGAAAAATGTAGGGCGGTATGTTATAGTGGTTACAGTCAGCGGGAACTGTTCCAAATATGTAGAAATGCTCAATATAATTCTCATTCCTTTTTAGAAACCATTCAAGTTGAGTTCAATTTCTAAATCTTAAAATCTTCTTATACCGGCAGGTCGAACCCGGATGTTTTAACTAATATTTACAGCGTGTTTTAGTTTAAAATCCTTGTCTATAACTTGTTTTAACCGCCAGAAAACGCTATTGACTGCCGGTGCGCACACACCGCGACAGTGCGCACACAACACAACAGTGTGCACACAACGCGGCAATGCGCACATAACGTGACCATTTTTGAAGAGTGGTAGTGTCGCGTGTCCAGATCTACTGTAAAACAAGCGCTAGAGTTAACGATATAGCCCACAGTCCCGGCTTTCAAATTAGGCATCCTCAAATTGTGCACGACTGACAAATTGTGCACTTTTTCAGCAAAATTTAAGAGACTGGTTAAAAAGTCTTTTTGGTTTGTCTCTCAAATTGTGCACGACTCTCAAATTGTGCACGACTCTCAAATTGTGCACGACTCTCAAATTGTGCACGACCCTCAAATTGTGCACGACTTCAAAATTGTGCACGTTTTTCGGAAACGCAAATTGCACAATTTGAAGGTCGGGACTGTACATCGTATACGGAACCTAATATGCTCAGCCTATGTAAGATTGCAATTGCATATCTGTGGCGATTTGTAAACAAAAATTGAAAAAAAAATAGTTTTGACTGGATCGGTAGCAATTAAATACGATTCAAAAAATACTTTTCAAATAATGGGCCTTCATTTTTGGATGCGGACAGTCTAGGTTCACTAATCCCTGAACATTGAGTGGATAAAGTAACTAGTTATAACTTCCGAAATATTCGTCAAATTATTCAAGTAGTGACACAGGGGGTTTCCTCTTAACTGAAAGCGATATAATTTCAGTTTTTCATTTATCAATAATCGCAGAATCGGTACTAATTGATTTCTCCCGCTTCAGAAACTTGAATAATTTTGACATGTTTATGTTTTTGGCCTTGTTTAATTAAGCATTCCGAAGATGTCTAAACTGCATGTTTCCTGCCAAAATCAACCAACCAATATCATTTATACGTTTTGAATATGCGAACGCATAAACTGCCAAAAAGTCATGCTGGGCGTCCAGTGAGATGAACAGCATGTCATGCCGTAGCTACACGATAGAAACTGCGTTTTTTNTTTATATGACTAATTGAAGTTACCTTGATTTGAGGATTGCTTTCCTGTAAATCCACCAAAAACATAAACGGTTTCATCATTATCTGAGAAGCTCATTGATAAACTAGATAGCGTCACTGGTAGAGAAGGGGCTGAAGTCCATGTCTGATTGTTGCCTTCATTAAATTCGCACTTATCTGTTCTGGGTTGACTACCACCTACAATCAAAACTCCTACTTCTTTTCCATCACTTGTGAGGGTCACCATCGAGGCGGAAAAGTGATTGACCTCTAGTTCGGCTATTTCTTGCACACCTTCCTCGTTATTCCATGTCCAGCATTTTTTTGAAATCGGCCCCTTCGAAAATGTTCCACAGGTCCAGATTTTTTCTTCAAAAATGGTACACGAATGCATCTAATAGTACGGACGTTATATAATAAAGTTACCGCTTATTTGTTAATACAATTAGAATTTAGCATGTTGACTTTTGACGTTTCTTATATAAAGGAAAACTGATATATTTTTCCGAACGGAATCCTACTCCCTACCACCGTATATTTGCAGGGATAGTCGATTTTCGTGACACTTTGGTATTTTGTTAGAAAATATCACATCGTATATTCCGACGAGAAATACCTATTGTTGTATTCCGTAGAGGAATATGACATTCAATTGTGGTATTCCGTGGAAAAATCTCACATCCGAATGTGGGATTCCGCCCGGAATCCCACATTCGGATGTGAGATTTTTCACGGAATACCACAATTGAATGTTATATTTTTCGCGGAATACAACTAATAGGTATTTCCGTCGGAATATATGATGTGATATTTGAACATAATTTCTAAAGCGTTTTTTAGCGGAATATATAATGTGGTATTCATGGTATTACATTTTTATAAAAACTTGCATAAGTCACAGAGGATTTGCTGCGCCAAGCCACACGTAGCTATAATTTTATATATCTATTTGCACGTTTCGGTCATCCAAACTTTTAGGAGGCAAGTAGAAATAGTTTTTATTATAAGAATTATAATGTATAGAAAATTTATTTCTTACGAATTATCTTTTATTGAAAATCGACTTCTATACGGTAATTTTGCAAAAAAAAAATGCAAGTTAACCGATGCTCGTCGAAGGTATACTATCCATTTACAACGTAAAATGAGTAAACTTAAGTGTCTTTTAACATTTATTAATTACACGTAAAAAATGGGGTTAGCTGTGTTTTATCATTTTGTACTTCGGACGTCATATTGATTTACATATATACCCTAACTATAGTATATATCGTAGTGATTGTCAAACGCGAAAAAAATAAATAATGTTGCCACTTTTTGGTAACGTTGCTTCCGACCGTATCTGAGTCCTATGTGGCCTGTCATTGGTCCTTTTTTGAGCGCGTTCGGTCAACGACCGAAAGGCGATTTGCTGCTTTTAAAATATTTTTGCATTACTCAGCCTTTGACAAATTTTTCAAGGAGAGTTATGTATTTCCGCTTAAAAATTTTTTTCGCGTTTTAAAATCAGGAGGATAGAATGATCGTGGCCATATTACCTCTAATCTTGACGTTTTAACCATACTTTTCTCAACGAGATATCTTAGAATAATACTATACAATGCCGTCGTTTCACTTTTTCGCCGCTCGTTCAATTACATGTATGTTCCATTTTTTGGATTTTTTTTAAGGCTCGTCATACTCTTGGCTAATTTAACTCGGCTTATTTTATGTTTCATCTGCCGTGAATTATTTTGAAATGTTTTTTTATGACAAGTTATCACTTATGGGCCATATAATCGGGCCATAAAATAATTTTTTAGAAAACCTTTTTCTTCCAAAGGTTGATATAGAAAACCGTTGTGTGAAGGTGTGAATTATTAACACTAAATACCAACCGTATAAACTACAAAAACAACAACAATTTAAAATCAAATCAAGCACATATGTGTTTCGACTATAGTCGAAATAAAATGCGTGTTTATAAATTTGAAGCTTTATAGAATACACTGGTGTTCCAAAAAAATTTAACTCAGAAAAGTGAAACATAATGGCCCGTTGTGTAGACGGAGTTGGTTAAAGTTTCTCGAGGTAAAACTTTACGGGTCCTAAGGTGACAATTCTTTAAATTAAATAGTTAATCATATACACCGGGTGCGCAGTTATCGGGCGTCCAGTTATCGGGCGGGTTTGTGTCCAGTTATCGGGCACCCTGCGGTGTTATCGGGCACCCTGCGCATTGTTCTTGAATATATATGTGGATAAATGACCACATTTCCCGCTCGGGCTGTTATCGGGCGGGTTTTTTTGCATATTTTTACCTTATTCCGCTTCCGCCCTGAGCAGTTATCGGGCGCCCGANTCCTCTTAACTGAAAGCGATATAATTTCAGTTTTTCATTTATCAATAATCGCAGAATCGGTACTAATTGATTTCTCCCGCTTCAGAAACTTGAATAATTTTGACATGTTTATGTTTTTGGCCTTGTTTAATTAAGCATTCCGAAGATGTCTAAACTGCATGTTTCCTGCCAAAATCAACCAACCAATATCATTTATACGTTTTGAATATGCGAACGCATAAACTGCCAACAAGTCATGCTGGGCGTCCAGTGAGATGAACAGCATGTCATGCCGTAGCTACACGATAGAAACTGCGTTTTTTGTGGGGTAAGGCCTTTTTTGGCTTTTCAAAATGAGCGTGAAAAGGGATGTTAGATAATCTTGAACTAGCCTCTTGACAAAAGGCTTTGGCGTTCTAGTTATTCTAAAAGGCCGCCACACTACGGGGTCGAGGTCTGTTTTCCAACAAAGGCCTGTTAATTATTTGAGTAATTATAATTTCAGATTCCTAGATAAACATATTTTTTCTGCAACGACACCAGGATAATAATTGTGACTAGTTTGCTTAGATTTAAAAAAAAATGGGGTGTTAAACGAGCGAAACATTAACCAATGCATTTTTTAGACCAACAAGAAAAGTCTGATAATGCTTTTTAGGAAATATAATTTGGAATATAAATAAATTTTCGTAGACGGGGACCTCATTATGGCGTAGATGGGGAGATTACACATTTTTCCGCACGGAAATGATTTGTTTTTGATACTCTCTTATATGGACCACATAATATGGTGCAGTCTGCCGTAAATTCCAAATTGTAACCAAATTTTCAAAAAGAGGCATGTTTCGGCGCTAGAGAGAATTTTTCACCGAGACGTCTTTGGGAGTCAAAAATGCTTCCTGTTGGCTAAATAAGAGCCAATTATGGTGCCAATTAAGGTGCGATCTACTTCGTAATTTTTGCAAATTTGTGAAATTGCATGTGAGTTTTTGAGAAATCGTTTTTTCCAGTGTACCAAAAAATTGGAATCCTTACATCGAAAAAACCATGTGACTATGTTGTGCGTTTGCGTTCAGTCTGGCAGTCTTGTTTTGATTTGTAACACATTCCCATTCGGATTATCTAGATCACCTTTTGGGAGTAGAAGGAAATAAAATGGTCACTTTTCCAACTTCCTCTTCTTAACTTCTTTTCCGGGTCATTCTTCACTTCACAAACGCATAAAACAGCTGACACATATTTTGCTTAACCTTCGAATAATTAGTTCCAAGCGTTTTGTTTGGGTGTCGAACCAATTGATAGTAAAAAAACAGTTTCGTATAGTATTATCGACCGGCACTTCCTGTTGCCACAAAGATTTTGTCAATGTCTTACAATGGCGATATTTTCCAAGAAAATACGAAAATCTGGAAGAAAATATCTTTCTAATTCTTCAACAATGTACTCTAATTTTTCACTTTTTCTTGAAAAAAAAATCCATTATAGCGCCTGTCTCTCCACCTACTCCCTGCGCTAACGTTAAGTCACGAATAATTGAAGAAAAATTTTCAGACAAGAAAGTTGCAAAAAATCCGAAGAAAAATATGGGAAAATTCCGTAGGAACCACAATGTTTTATTGACTACGCGTTGCCCTTTAATGTTTCATTTATATGATATAAATTATATCCCTATGTGCTCAAAGGTTTTATACTGTTTTAAACAGTTTATGAGACATTTATTTGTAAGAAAATTGGGATCTGAAAGGGTTCTGGTGGTCGTTTGTGATAATTGAAAACGGACAACATATTACTAATTTTCAGAAAATTTATGCGAAACACTACTCGGCGTTTTTTATGAATTTCCACCATCTTTTCTCCCTCGATTTCTAGATGACGATATTCGGAAAAACTCGAGTTTGGCTATCTAGAAAATACGCAAGAAAAAACGACGGAAATTCATGTGAAACGCTGAGTAGAACGAACCCGTTTTTTAGGAAAGTGACCGGAAACGACTCAGGTTGAAACGGAATTAAATCGCAAACGATAATAATTTTGCTCAACTGGTTTTTTTGTTTTGTTTGATGAGGCAATTGACAACAGAAAAGATATACTACTCGACTAGACGATCGCGCTTGCGTTATATTTAGGTCGCACAGGGACTGGTCATAAGGTGCTAAGATCATTCAATCGTCCCTGTTGTATTTCAGTGCGGCCTATCTGACTCAAATGATAATCTCTTGCACAAAGGGGAATCACAAATAATGACACAATATAATAACAGTTTTTTTCGTGTATGAGAATTTGATTTTTGTTTGTTGTACCCTGTAATAAACCTACCCGTTTGCTGAACAAAAAAATAATTTTTAGGAATTATTGTTACTTTTTTTGTATTTGAGAGATTATTCGAATCGTACGCGAACAAACTCGAGGAAATGTACCCGGCTTCTAGGTCCAGGGATACACTACGGTTTGCCAGAGATCACACTTATTTATAATCTTTGAGAAAAAAAAGTAAAACATTGTATTTTTTTGCATTGTTAGCTAAATTCGGAAGAGAAAATGAGATTTGGAAGTCCTTATAAACTTTATACTTCCCTGAGATAAGCGGCAGATTTTTGGTATGGCTAATTTTTTACCATGTATTAAAAATCGATTTCAGTATTGTCGTGCGAAATAATTATGTGATAAAAATCAGTATTTAATGCAGAGGGGCTGAATAAAGCCCGGTTGACTATACTAAGGTTTTGGGGCTTTCAGAATGGGATATCATTAATGATATTTTTTGGGCAGAATTGAAAGCTCACAGTTTATAATAAATTACGCAATTTGCGTAAAAACCATAGTCTAAAATAATTACAAGATTTATGCCAAAAAATGAAAGTTTTTTTTTTTTTTTATTTCAGATGCAGTTTGTGAAAAATCTAATAATTCTATAAAATACCTACAGAAAAGGTCAATAATATTTTTTTTTTCATAGAAATCGCGGCCCATAAGGGACCGGTGCCCCATAAGGAACCGGTGTCCCATAAGGGACTGGTGGCCCATAAGGGACCGGTGGCCCATAAGGGTACGGACGGAGGACTGTATATATAATATGGGCTATAAACTGGCGATATTATATGGCCCATATATTGATACGGAATCAATATATGGGTATCAATGATACCCTTATATATTTGAAGTCCTAAACGTACTAACTGGGTTCCAAAGAATCGTAGTAGTTAAATTGTGGTACCCGTCATATAAAAAAAAAATATTTGAGCTGATTAAACCTATTAGCTTAAAAAAGTGCTCTTTGTTTAATTTTTGACTTTATAGTAAAGTTTGAATAGTAAAGATTGGGATTTATTTTTATCAGTTGATAATAATTCATGTGAAAAGATTTTCATACGTTCACAATTTTTTTGTTATATTCTTCAGTGTGCCAAATTTATAGATAGGAAATCTACAATAATTTTGTAGTCCTTAACACTTTTTCGATTACTATAGTCTCAAGTAATATTCTGAGGTTTTTAACACATACTCAAATTTACAAAACATGCACGAATTAACTTCTTTCGCCGCATTGAAAAACGGCGATTTCAGCAAAAGATTTAATTGCCCGTAATCCCTAATAACAACTTATCGAGTGATCAACTTTTTTTTCAAGGACTGTTGAATATTGTAAATCTGTTAGATTTGTGGACGACTGGATTTTCCTTTATTCCTACGTTTCAAATTTGTAAAAGCTGAGCATAAATTTGTCATCGTGTGTGGGTTAATAGACTTTTCTGGTGTTAATAGTATTCGCTCGTATTATTTTAAACCATATAATATGGTCCATATTATTTCACAACAATCTAACCAGTTATGTTAACACTATAAAACGTCAAAAACTGTAAACATAATTGGTTAGTGTATGGGCCCATTCCGTATGGGCATTAACCAAAAAAATGTAAAGCTAAAAGTGCTAAAATAACTGGTGCTAACATAACTGGTTAGGTGGCGTATGTTAAAAGAGCGCTTCTGGTGTATGATTATTTAAAATTTTAACTATTTTTTTTTAATTTCTAAAAATACATGAATTAACTTGTACACAGGGTGCGCCGTTATGTTTCTCAAAAAATCGCACCCTGCGTAGTTCATTTTTTACCGATCGTTTTATTTTCCATTTCTAAATATTTTTATGACTGCACATCAAAACTTTCATCTGAAAGTTTCAGAAAAAAACACAGTTGACATGAAAAACTGGTAATTTAGCGTCCAATTTTCCAGTTTTTTTTTTTTGCAATTTCCTCCCATTGGGTTGTTAATATGTCAGGCTCAATATGCGTGGTAGATTACTGCCATATTTGGATATCCAGTTGGTGACAAGGCTGATCGCGCTCAACCACCTTTTAATGTCTTTCAGCGATCATTTTTCTGTGTTTAGCCCTTACCTTGGGCCTAACCATCCCAAAGTCAGTTTTTCGAGCCAATTTGAATAAACTTAAACCCCTTTTTTAGGAAAAAATTACTTTACTTTTTTGCTGATCTTTATTTTGGTTTAAATGAATTAATAAAACGTAATTTTAATCAATAAACCGGCCATTTGTAAAATAGAGCATTTTTGAGGAAATATGACCACGAAGCATATTTGGTGTCCAGGTGTGGTCGAATTTTTGTTTTTTTACCTTACATTGGGCCTAACTACCCTAAATTCAGCTTTGCGAGCCAATTTGAATAAACGTAAACCTTTTTTTTGAGGAAAAATTATGCCGACTCGCGAATTTCAGGCCGATTTGAAATGAACCGTGCGATTCAAATTTTGACACTAATTAGATTTTTTTCTAAAAAGACCGTTTAAGACAGTGAGCTGGACTCACCAGTTTTTGGTTTTGTCAACAATCTTGCAGCCACAATTATTCGCACCATAAAACATGTTATTCGGCCNCTCTCCACATTTGTGGCGTTTCTGATTCATTAACGCTTAACTTTGGTCCACCAGTGTCGACATGTTATTTGGTAAAATCGTCATGCTAAATGTTCAAACACAATGAAAATTGAGTCATTCTAAAAAGAAACCGATATTTTAGAAATAGTTCGATACATTTGGGAGTGTAATGGTCCTAAGTAACGGAGACGGTGTGAACCAGAGATGCGAAAGTTCTGTTATAAATTTCAGAACAAAACGGAACAGAACGGTGGCCAAGAACAGTGTTGTTGCGTTCTTTTGTTCTACTATTGACGTTCTGTTCCCAAGTTCTGCAAAAACAAACAGAACGTTTGCATCTCTGCTGTGAACTGTCCGGTTTTTTGTGTAAAAAAGACTAGTGTAGTTCGCCGCTTATCATCGATCTCTTCGTAGGTTGATACGCAAACGAGAAAAATAAGCGAGCAGTTACACGCGCCTTCTTAATACATAAAAAACAAAATGAACAAAAATCGGCCAGTTCATATGCGGGCGTTATTGTGTCAAGGGTGAAACTTTGGCCAAAGCAAGCTTAAAGGGGGACTATTGTGTTGCAGATTGGAGCGTCCGTATAGGGAGTAGGGATTGTAATCACATTACTACAAAAACAGAAAAAATAGAAGGAAGTTCCCGTAAGGTTTCTTTATGCCAAAATTGCCTTTTTTGACGAATTCCACGTAAATCACCTACGCACTGTGCCGTTATGTTAGTTTTGTTCGAAGTGAATTTTTTAATACAACGGCGCACCTTGTGTACAGGCTTTTGATTGGTCAAAAATACGCTGTCTTTCACGCAATTATGCTCCAAATTTAAAATATTGGACGTAGGATTCCGCAATTTAAGCACCGATTTTGCACCCCGTTATGAAATCACAAAATTAATAATCAAATTTCTAAAATCAAAATGAAGATTTGTGTGTGTCCACCACTGACGTTAATGATACGATTATTAAACTATCGCTACTAATTAAAATTCAAAAAATTATTCATCGTTGAACCGCAATTTTTTAATTAAAAAAAAATATCGATACTATCAAATTATCGCACTTCAAGTTTTATGGGCAGCACAATTATTAAGCATAGAGAAAGCGTTTAAACTGCTAATCTGGTGACAACTCCATCGAAAAAAAAAATCGCATCTAATAATGATGATATATATTTCACACTTTTCCACAAAAACGTTTATTTGAACGTTGAGCGTGATAAATCGGTGATTTAACCAGCTAATTCACCGGGACTAGAATCTTGGAACTTTCCCGGAATTCGAATAACTGATTTATTCGTCAAGCATTCAGATAGGATGTCCACATTCTACGCTTAACAATTAATCACAATAATTGTAAAATAGTTTTTAATGTTCAAAAAACAAATC